>VUQG01024051.1:0-19353 GCA_015106755.1 Etia nguti | reverse complement strand
TTATGGCACCTTTAGAGCTCACCCAGACAAGCAGGAAAGGAAGACAGGAAGTCAACACAATACATCCAGAATGACCTTCATTTATGACACATTAAAAAAAAACCCTGTGAAGCTCAGGAGGATGGAACAGCTGGCATTTACCTGCTGAGCGCTCGAGTGGTCATTCTGACAGGCCAACTCCTGCTCCACCTCCGACACCTCCATCAGCTGCCGCTCTGACACTAGTCGGGACAGCTCGCCCACCACAGTCACATGTTTGGACACGGTCCCCGACATCTTCTTAAATTGGGGGTAGTTATCTACAAATGCCTACAGTGGGTGACAAAGGACACAAACATCTGGACTGACCTGAGCTCATTACAACATTTTTTATATTATATTGTAAGGTAGACCATAAATAATACAAAAAAACCAGAAAAAACCCAACAATATGACCCCCTATGAGCAAGCACTTTGGCGACAGTGGGAAGGAAAAACTCCCTTTTAACAGGAAGAAACCTCCAGCAGAACCAGGCTCAGGGAGGGGCGGAGCCATCTGCTGCGAATGGTTGGGGGTGAGTGGAGGAAGACAGGATAAAATACATGCTGTGGAAGAGAGCCAGAGATTAATAACAACAAATAATTAAATGCAGAGAGGTGTACAAACACATAGTGAGTCGAAAAGATGGAGTCTTTTATGAGATGTTGTCTCACCCTCCTGGTGCATCTAGGCATCCTCCTGGGTAAGACAACATCTCCCCCTCAGGAGGCATCATTGTCAGATGGCCGAACCAACTGGCTCCTTTCGATATTGAGAGCAGCAGCTCTACTCTGAGCTCCTCCCAAATAACTGAGGTACAAAAGAAGCACCACCTATGTGATGCAAACCTTCTCCAAGTCCACAAAACATATGTAGACTGGTTGGGGAACCTCCCATGGACACACATATAAGCTTGAGAGGATGACAAGCTCATCCAGGATTCCATGACCAGGATGAAAAGCACATTGCTCCTCCTGAATCCAAGGTTCGCCTAACGAATGGACTCTCCTCTCCATCACCCTGGCATAGAGGCTGAGGAGTGAGATCCCCCTAAAGCTTTTTTCATGGTTCTCCCATTTCCAGTGAACTCGTCTGTTGCTTCCTGCTCCATTCCGGCCCATTTGTCAGCCAGTCAATGTCCAGCAGCTGCTCACATCATCTGATTCCAACGACAAGCAGTCAGGATCTTGGAGGGCTGCAGGGAGCACATCTCAGGTGGGTGAAAACTCCTCTCCACCTTCAGTCTGACTTTAATAGTGTACACAGACGGACACATCTGGTGTCCATAAAACCAGATTTAGGGACCTCGGGGCAAATCTCATCCACCCAGTTGGCCATGACACTGGATAACTTTTTAAATACTTCAACCTCAGCGACTCTGATGGGTGATGAGTAATAATAAAAACCTTAAATACAGGAGACTCCAAATCAGAAGCTAGGAAATGCAAGATTTTTGGGCCACGCCCCAACAACGCAATCGTTAAGCCTTACAGTTGTTATCCATTCCATTTCATCCGTCCATCCAACCATCCTCTTCTGAAGTCGAGTCATGTTGGGTAAGCAGGTTCTTACAGCCTACATCCTCCCCCCGCCTCACATTTTCCTGTCCCTCCTGGGAGATATGAGGCCTCCCGAGGCTAGTCAAGGGGTTTTTGGGTCTACCCTGGGATCTCCTCCCAGTTACATGTGTTACAGAACGCCTCCAATGGGAGGTGCCATGGAGGCATCCTAATCAGATACCCAAACCACCTCAACTGGCTCCTTTCAAAACACAAGAGCAGCGGCTCCACTCCATCTGGAAGTTTGAGCTCCTTACTCATTTCAGCCGACTTTCCTCTTTTGCTCTTTACCCAGATTTCATGACCACAGGTGAGGCCTGGAATGTAGGTGGACTGGTAAATCAAAAGCTTCGGCCACCTCTCTCTTCACCATGACAGCCCAATACAACGCCCACATTACTGCTGACAGTGCACCATCTCGCTGGTCCGGTTCACGCTCCACCTCCCCATCATTTCAACTCTCTTGCTTGCGGAGACCTCCGTCCTCCAATCCAGAGGGAGCATTCCAACATTTTCCAGTAGCTGCCATGAAGGGGGAAATTAACTATAGAGTCCAAATCAATTTTGTATCAGGCTGTAAACATGTTTATTTCTGCTGTAAAGTTGGGCATTTTAACACAGGAGTCTATGGGGACTGACTCCCTGCTGAAGCCTCTGCTGGACTGTAGAAGAACTCACATTTCCAGCGCTGGAGGCCAGTTTTCATGTAGTAAAATCTTTAAATTTGTATCAGTAAATAAGCTGAGCCCTCACTGGAGCCTGACCTTCATGTCTGAGATGGACTCCAGCTTCTGTTGTCCTTTTGGTTTTTTCTTTTGGAAATCCTCCATCAGGTTCTTTATGTTGGTGCCAATCTCTCCAAAGTTCAGGTACAGGTTCTAACCAGAAGAAGAGAGAACGAGGTTAGCAAATGTTAGGATACGTTTCTGCTCTGTGAGAGTTCTCATTTTAACCTGGACTGAAGGGGAAGCTGAAACATCACCTTTTTAAAGAACAGGTGGACAATCTGTTAAAAACCTACCAACATGATGAGTGCAGTTTGTTTCTGTCATTCATTTAAATCCTAGTAAAGCTGAGCACAGACTGTTCTTCGTGTTGTCATTCTGACAGATGTGAGCAGATGTGCTGCTGTGTGAGACTCACGTTGGCATAGAACTCGTCATTCTCAGCTGACAGGACCACCTCTCTCAGGTCTTTGCTGATCCCGGGGACTCTGGACAGGTCGATCCTGTTGTTGTTGAGGCCAAGCAGCTCGTGGACCATTGCCTGATATGTCCACTGCAACACACCGAAAGCTTGTAAACATGCACGCGCTTCACACAGAAACACAACCGGTCAATTTATAATGTGCTGATTTTGTAGCAGCACACAAAATCCATCAAATAAAAGCAACAAATGAGCTGCAGAGGATGCAGTGTGAAAGATGCCAGAATTATTAAAAATGTAAAATGATTTCATCTAATTAATTTCTTCATTGATGTCACAGAGGACAGCGACTGGTCACCTGATTGAGCAACGGCGTGATGGCATCATCACTGCGGTCCAGGATAAGCAGCAGAGGAGGAACTTCAGTCTTCCTGAAGTCAAACAGCTCGTACTCCTTCGTGATGATTTGCTGACAACAAACAAATAAAATACTGAAGAATAAAAGTACTACCCAGAGTACTACTTGAGTAAAAGTGTTAACAGCTTGAGGTTTTATTTTTTTAAATGCGGCTCAAGTGTTTTAACCAAAAGGGCGCAGGTTACAGCAGATCACTCAGAAGCTAGGACTGAGCTGACATCATCTTCAAACAGCCAACAGGACACACGGCGCTAAAATAACCTGTAGTGGCAGTAAAAGCACTTTTCAGTGAGGTCGTGTGTGATGATGTGTGTGATGATGATGCTGTGGAAACCTTGACGCTCTCCGCGAGCCGTTTGGACATATCTGAGGACAACTGGTAGCGGATCATCGGACATTTCTTCAGAGCAAGCAGAACGGAGGTCAATCCCTGAGTGCAGCGTGCCAACATAGAGGGTTCCCAGCTCCGCCCCTAAAACACACACACACAGGTGATGTGATTTCAGCGTGTGGAGCTTTTTAGGGTGGAGCTTTGACAGCTGAGGGCATTGTGGTTCTTACCCGAGTGACTCCCTGCAGGTTCAGGGAGAACAGGTGAGGATTCACAGCGATGAAGTCTCCGTAGAACTCCTGCACACACACACACACACACACACACACAGACAGACAGACAGACACACACAGTAAGCTATACTTCTGCTAGTTTGGTTGTGATGATGTCACTCAGGTGTATAAAGTAGGGTTAGAACTGTGTTCACACCAAACATGAAGCAAAGTTTCTCCTCGTGATGCTCACGCAGGGAGGAGGAGAGCTTGCCAAGACATCGTATGAATTCTCAGACCTTGGCACATTTTTGTTCTGTGTCTGCATTAAAATTAAATTTGATCAAACAGGTCGCCCCGACCACAAACCGCCATAGTAAGCTCCTCCTCCATTTGTGACTGTCAGTAGCATCAGGAGGATCTCACCTGACATTTGGAGAAATGATGAGAGGCTAATGTAGCACTGATGTTAAAATGTTTCTATGGTCACGCAGGCCAAACTGGATGTTACTAGCAAGGAATTCTTTCATATTACATTCATATACATAACCTTAGCATATTGGGCTACATGTTACTGATGTCATCAAATGAAGCCGTCACAGAGGAACATTTTCACCTGAATGTGCCTCTAGTCAGCTGAAACTCTCATTATAAACAAGTATTTATTGTATTATTAGAGGAAATGTTAAATCAGTGAAATAATGTGACTTTGACCTGTCCAAAGACTGAACCAGGTTTCTACATGTCAGACATGAATCACGGTTAACTGGATCCAGCCTAAAAAT
This sequence comes from Etia nguti, assembly GCA_015106755.1. Classification (NCBI taxonomy): domain Eukaryota; kingdom Metazoa; phylum Chordata; class Actinopteri; order Cichliformes; family Cichlidae; genus Etia; species Etia nguti. The sequence goes on along the minus strand of VUQG01024051.1, from coordinate 14,883 downwards.
CACAAACGTGCAGCCGTTACCTAAATCACTACGTTCACTGATCGGACAACGCTAACAGCTGTTTTCCTGCTCCTGATCTCACTCTCAGTCGCTCCTTTGACTCAAGTCTCATAATCAGTTGAGAAGAACAGCCCAAAGAAGCAAACGGTCAAGCTCACAGTTCAAAGGACTCATGTTAGTTAATGAAACTGAAACAACGGGAAGCCGGTGACACAAAGATTTAATCCTGCAGTGGCTCATCAGCTGACCTCTCTCTGCAACAAGGAGGTGAAGAGAGAAAAAGACTCTGGACTAACATCATTATATTAATAGTGACGTTGTTAAGTTAGCGTGTTGTTGCGATGTATTTTGTCAAGTTTAGAGTCAAGTTAGAGTTAGAAGTTAGCTAAAAATGAGCCGCCATGACTGAGAGAGAGATCTTACATCATCAGTAGTGTGGAAATATTAAACCCTCACGCTGACACTCACCTGGACTTCAGCCACCACTTCCTGTTCATCAGCCTCAGCCAAGGCCTTGATCTCACTCTTACTGATCACGTTGCTAAAGTCTGAAACACACACACACACACACACACACACACACACACACACACACACACACTGCAGTCAGGTGATGAACTTCAGACAGAAACAGACAGAAACCATTTGTGTCGGTTTGTATAAACAAACTTCTGCCCCAAACTCCACAGAAGAAATCTTTGATATCTGTTCAGCTGACAAATCCACAGCTGTAAGTTGAAAACGACTCACATTTGATTACAGTGTCACCCTGTTTAATTAAAACCAGCAGGATTCGCTGGTAGCAGGCCCTCTTCCATGCGTACCACAAATTTTCTGATAAGATCACTGATCTCTAGGATTCTGCAGCAAAGCTAAACTCAGCTGTATATGTTAGCTTCCGAACTATGTTTGAACTGTCCGAGGAAGACGAGTGCCAAACCAGCAACCCTGTTCTCCTCTTACTCACGCCCTAACTGTCACCTTGGTAACTTACAGATAAAGTAGACACTGTACTTGGGCCTCCTCAGCTCCTGGATCAGGTGCTCCACATTCTCCTGCAGCAAGCACACAAACACACAGTTGCAGACGGTGTTACCTCACACACAGACACACAAACAGTTGCTCAGAGGGCGGTTTGTACCTTGGTGGGCCGCAAGAAGCAGATGGCTTTAAGGTGCTTCATGTTATCTCTGTTCTGAGAGTCAATCCGCTCAAACAGGTAAACCTCCTTCTGCAGGATCTCAGACTGAGTGTACACCACGCTCACTATACTGGTCTGAACACACAGACGCACACACACAGACACCATCAGACACAGTAACGTTGCTGTAAACACTGCTCAGCACCAGCACCGCTAACAGTCCTGGGTCGGTGCCTCACCGTCTCCTTGTCCATGAGCAGCACCTTCATCCCGGGCCCGCTGATCTCGATCATCTTGGAGATGTACTGCTTCACCGCGAGCGTCACATTCATGATGGCGACACTCGGAGACAACAAACAAAAACAAATAAACAAAGAGCAGCGGCTGCAGAAAGGCTTTTTTCGTCTCTTTACCTGCGGAGCCGCTATAACAACACTGGAGCAAACTTCCTTCCGGGTCCCTGACGTCACGCGCCACACGCACTCTGCTTGCGTCATCGGGTTCTGAGAGATTTTTTTTTAAAACTAATAATAATAATAATAATAATAATAATAATGCACGTTAATACTGCCTTATAGGCTGACATAGAATAACGATCCTTCAATCAGAATTTTAAAATGAAAAAAACATAAATTGCACAATTCCACTCATGGTATGCTTTATTTACACCAGAAATAACAACAACAACAATAACAATACTAGTCTTAGTAAACATGTATATTATTTACATATAAATATATTTACTTATTTGTTTTTACATTTTGTTTGTTGTTGTGTTAGAAATCGCCTATCCTAACATTTTGGACTGGAAATTTTAGGTAGATTTAATAGAGCCTTTGATGTTCGCCGGTCATGGCTTTAATCAGAGTTTAAAGACTCTGTAGATAAAAACAAGGGGTAATCCTGAACTGATTACCCCTGCGTTGCTAATATAGAGCTTAGCATTAGCATGCCAAAGACAAGAAGCATGCTAACAACTGTTAGCGTCCCAACATGACGTTGAACTCTACATGAACTGGCAGAATGTGGTGCTTAAACTGCGCGTGTTTATCGTCAATTAGCAAAAACATCTGGTTACGAGGAAGAAAATATTTAATAAGCCACATATCAAAGCAGCTGCTGTGAGCCCCACGGAAAGGTATCACTCCGCTCCGCCTGAATGTAGTCCCTTAACAGCAGCGCTAACGGGAGGTTGTTGGCGGAGGGATACGGTTGTGCTAGCAGCACCAAACAACATCCCCAACGTGTGTCTGTGAAGACCACACATTATTCATTTTATTCATAAAAGAAAAGCACACGGTTCACAGACGGAATTTTAACGGAATATATCATTATTTTGCACATTAAATGTCCGGATAAGGTAAGCGTCTGGTTGGTATACTTTTTCAATGGATGTCATCCAGAGTTATTGAAGTCTCCGAGTTAGCAGCTCGGCTAGTTAGCATAGTTAGCTTAATGCTAAGCTGCAGTGTGGAGAGACTGGGGGGGAATAACGGTGTATAGATTTGTTTACATCAGTCAAGTTTTAATAGTTAGAAATCAGTAAGTGAAACGTCGTTGAGCTTTAGCATGCTAAGCTGCAGCTGTGGTTACTGAAAGTGTTTTAATTGAGCTTTGAAACTTGCTCATGAACTGAATTTATTAATGTTTTTTAAGCTCTGTTGCTTCTGATGGAGTTTAGGGTCAACTAGAACAACTTTGAGCTACTCCCTTTATCAGCAACTACTTAAACCCCTTTGTTGTTGAAAATAAAATATTAATGGGAGCTCCTTATTGATGAAGTTGGCACTGGTAACTTTGAGATAACAACTAGCAGCTGACATATTTATGAGTGAAAAAAGGTTCAGGTCTGTGTAGAGCTGCGACAGTAAACTGGTTTAGCTTATAATTTTTATTTAGGTTTTAAAAATTAGTTTTCAAAGACTTAAGCCAAAAGGAAATAATTTTAGCCTGAGCTTTCCTTTTGTTTTCAGAAGTAACATTGGTATAATTAGCCACAAGCTCTTTGTTAGGAACCCCTGTGAAATACTTTTGTAAAGCTTATTTTGACTGATGTCCTGTTTGAATTGCAGAGTTTGTTTATTAGACTGTATTAAAAAGGAGGAATAAACATGTTTCCAGCCTGATAGAAACGCAGTTCTGGTCTCTATAGATAATTTCCCCGTTCAGAACAACTGTACCTGGTGAATGTTTATATAACTCACCTGTTCAAATACCATTAATAATAATTAATATTTGAATTCTTAGAGGCATGTTTGACTGACGGGTGCACGCTGATAGAGGTGGTTCTAGCTGCTAGCTGGCTGCTAACTACTGACTTGGACCTCTAGTTTTTGTGCAGGTTTATCTCACAGGTGTGTCCTTTCAATAGGCAAGGAGATGACGACAGAGGTGGAGAGGCCAGCAGGAGGCACAGCTGACCAGCAGATGAAATGTAATGACGAGGAGGAAGAGGTCCTGCAAGAGATGGACGATGAAGGTTAAAAAAGCCCAAACAAACAATTCTGTACAATGAAATGAGTTCAGCATACGCGGGTTATCCTTCTGTTATCTCGATTCACTGTGTCTAAGATTCTGTATTTATTGCTGATGCTCATCAGGGAAGCACAAAGATTTTAGATGCAGCTTAAAAACTTTAGACCCTCCTACTCTTCCTGCAGAGGTCTGAAGGACCAGCAGTAATGACATTTTGAGATGTCGTGGAGAGCAGAGCTCCATGATGTAAATTAGCCTTTATATATGTAGCTTCTCATGTCCCCTTTAAATGACTAGTAAGTCTCGTACCAACCGTGATGATTAGTCGACTAGTCGCGCACTGGGAAACGTTGAAATCTAATGTGGCACCATGGACACGCCCTTCACCCAAAAACCAAAAGCTTTGGAATTTAACATCAGTAAGGTCTTCAGATTAAACAGACCAAATATGTTTGAGTCTGTAGGGTTTCAGTAGGAAGCTGTTAGCATTTTGATAAAGTTCAGCACCTGATAAAAGCAAAGTGACCGTAGAATTTCCTCTTAAATTCAAATTGGCTGATTGTTGTGATCAGACAATCAGCTGATTAGGTGTGTGTCTCGTGTTCAGGTCTACAGGAGGACGCTGACCCCCCACCAGTCCAGATCATCCCTATCCCAGTCCAGCCTAATCCAGAGAACAGCTGCAGACCCCTCACAGTCGGCAGTGCAATGCAGGTACCGGCTGATTGCTGATTATAGATCGACTGCTGATTGTTGATTATAGATCGACTGCTGATTGTTGATTATAGATCATCTGCAACATTTTAAACATGTGATGTGTTCAGTCTGCAGGTGCTTCCCTAAGCTTCAGGGTCAACGGTCAGCTGGTCCCCCTGCTGCCTGGAGGTCAGTCCTTTACAGTCTACTTCAGTCCACTATAACCTACTGTAGTTTACTTCAGGCCATTATAGTCCACTTTAGTCCAGTCCAGTTCACTTCAGCTCACAACTGGTTGAATGTGAAGAGATAAAGAGTTAAACTAAAAACTTTCAAACAGAATCAATCTATTAATATCTTTGCTCATACAATCTACTCTTGTGAGTCAAATAGTCACCGCTAAATACTGACCCTGAAGCTCGCTGTGTTCATGTTTAACCCTTGTGCCCTCCTCAAATTTTGCACCCTTTCGACACCTTTGTGTACAAAAATGTGCATGCACAAAATCTGCCATAAAATCCTCATACGACAATATTATTTTCTGCTTTTTTTTCATAAATCACTTAATGCCTTTGAGACCTTTTCAAAATGATCAAACATTAAATTATTTTCACTATTTAACCTTTTAAATGCCAGTTTAAACATTTGAATTAAGTATTTATTACAGTAATTCACAAAAACCAGTTATTTTCCTGGATAGCCCGGATGTTTGTTCATATTTCATATGTTCTGTTATGTTTATCTTTTGTTGTTGAAGTTTGCATAATAACTGTTTCCACTGATGAATCAGATCTTGATTAGAAAATGGTTTCATACACACATCCATACAAATCACTCTTGGGCCTCCCTGGTGGTCACATGGCTCCATAATATAACTGGCAGTAATACAAGTTTCATGCATTGGCCTACAACAGGAAACTGGTTGAATCCGGGGAAATACAGTAAAAATGTCAAATAATCACTACTGTTCTTCAAAATAAAATGCTGACATTACAGATTGCATGGTTTTATACTGCAGTGGCAGAGAGATTAAAAACGTGGTTTCAGTGGAAATAAATGGGGCATTTTTGTCCACGAAGGTGTCGAGAGGCACTACACAAAAGATTTTGTCCTAGACTCTAATCACCACCAATGTCCCATCCCCATACTATTTATTATATGGAAAATAACTGTTTTTCTCTGTTTGCAATAAATAATGAATAATTCAACTGTTTAAACTGGCATTAAAAGGGTTGAAATCCTGAAAATGAGTTGGTGTTATGTTCAAACGGCTCAGGTTGATCAAGTGTGTCATGTGTTTCTGTATCTATCCCGCAGGGGGCACTGCAAAGCTGAAGTTGCGCGCTCATCCTGAAGGTTCAGCCAGCGGTTTCACCACGGTCCAGATCCCTGTCATGCTAACCCTTCACAGTCCTGCAGGGATCCAGTACATCAGCACCACTGCCTCGCTGAGTGCCTCCCCTGCTCCTCCTGCTCTTGCTGCTGTCCCCACCCCCATCATCACAGGTAATTCCTCCACCAGCAGATGTGGACCAGTTCAGGTGTTCCTCAGGCTAATGCAGACTGTCTCTGTGCTCCAGGCGTGATCTCTGGTGAAGCAGCTGAGAAGGTTCTGATCGACCACAACGTGAACTTCAGCCCTCCAACAGGGTTAAAGTATCAACATTCTGCTGCAGCATCACCGCTCACCTCACCGCAGGCCACGCCCTCCCCAGCACCCGCCAGGACCAAACAGCGTCCAAGCAGCAGACCTGCAGCACCGCACACACTGCTGCACAAAGGTTTGACAACTCCTAATTCTCTGTGTGCTCAGGTCTGCAGAGATGTTAGAGAGCGAGCCAAATATATAAATAAATCGTACCTCAGTATGTAGACGGTTTGAACTCATCGACTCGTCATGACTCTAAGCAAGACGAGACCATACAGAGTGAGAACATTTAAATTTCAGCCCCAGCTTCAATTCAGTGATCATAAAAACAGTATAATCTGGGGAAAACTATTCATTTACACATATTTTTACTAAAAATGCTTGTAAATCAAGTGAAGCCCTTCTAAATCTCACTGTTCAGCTTAAGTTTTTATGTTTTTAGCGGTTGTTCTTACAGAAAGGAAGCCTGTACATCTTTCCAGAGTTGAGCTCATGTAAAGGATCAGAACAAAAATCCAAACTGTGAACAGAACTTTCTTCCTGTTTTAACCGCGTTAAAAAAAATCGAGGTTTACACTTGACTGTCAGTTTTCCAAACCAGCACCTCGAGGAGATCAGATGGACAGTCCAGCAGAGATTTTAAAAACTGACCTAATATTCTGTCCGACACCAAAAAGTCTCCAGAGAAAACTTTGAAAATGTCTCTAGAGATGTTGATGGATTCTCTCACAACTGCTAAGTACAAAGTAACCACGATTACGATGGCAGGCTGGGGGGATTTCTCCTGCAGATGTTCTCTGGCCCCAAAACTGTGTGTAGTCTAAACCTTGAAAGTAACAAATTACTGTATATAAAAGTTCAAGCATTCATTTTTTTCTAATTTTATTAAAAGAAAGTTTCTGTATAAGCCCCACTTTAAAGTTAGGTAAACGCAGGTACCTGTGCAGAGGTCCTGATCACTGATTACTCTGATTACTATGGTACGTCCGTCTCCCAGTCCTGTGATCTGATTGGTCAGTTGTCAGGCCGTCAGTAGACGTTTACCTGCAGCGTCAGGTTACCGTGGTGATTTAGTCAGCTTCATTATTGATAAAAAACTGACATAAACCCAAAGATGACCCCCTAACCCTGTGATAAGACTTCATGATTCAGACTCGGATGAGGATGAAGATGTGGACCAGGGTGAAGACGACCCAGGTATGAGGGAAGACAGATGTTGAGGAATGAGGTTAGGACTCAGGTGAGGTGGGGGCTTCAGTTCTGAATGCTGATATCGTGGACTCAGGTGTGGAGGACTGTGATTAGGGTTCAGGTGAGGTGAAGTGAGGAGGACTGTGTTGTAGAGGATTCAGGTGTAGGCTGCTTCAGGTCGGAATTCTCCTAAGGTGTAGACTCGGATATGTACTTAGCTGTTGTGTGTCGTGTGTCCCCTCAGGTGAGTTGGGTCCCGTGCGCCCCCCCGACTGCCTCGTCTGCACATCTCAGTACAAACTGATCAGAGAGCTGCGAGGATTCATGTGTGTAAGTCCTGCACACCCACCCCTTTACACCTCTACCTGTGTCATCACACAGCCTGATTCCTCCGCTTTAAAACCCTCTTCCCCATCTTCCTCCCTCCTCCTTCAGATGTGCAGCCCAGCCATCACGCAAAGTCTGAGGAACCTGAAGAGGAAGAAGAAAACCAAACACCACAGGGGAAGCAGGGACAAAATCAGAACCCTGAAGCCCAGCAGAGACCTTCAAACCAACAGTAGGGTGTCCAAAACCAGACCAGGACCCTCTGCTGTGAGTTCACACTGCTGATCAATGAGGATCTACTCCAAGAGAGTCACCTGATGAACCTTTTTCATGTGATGTGACATCATTCTCCTTCCTGTGTGTCTTCTCAGTCTAAAGGTGTTTCTCCTTCTCAGAGGGCTCACCGGTCATCTGGTGATCTCCTGACCAGCCAGGTTGGCACCTCCGCCTCCCTTCCTTCCCTCTGCGACCCCTCTCAGCCAGATCTGTTTGGACCCCTGCCCAGCTCGCCTCACGGCAAACTTGTGATCCTGGTGGAGGATTTTTATTACGGCTCCGCTCCTGGACGACACCCTAAGAAATGCAACCTGATGGGCGCAAAGTTCAGTGAGCCATACCGCTGCATCCACTGCCCAAGGACCCTCAGCAACAACATCGAGTGAGACTCTGGAGATTGTCTTAAACATGCATTCAATCTTATGAGCAGCAGGATGTGCCTCCTGTGCTTATAAAAAAAGAAAATGGGCCTACGCGTCACCTAAACTCTGAGCTCATTAAACACATTTCTCATGAATTCATGGTCTCTCATTGAATAAAGCGTGACATTAATTATGGAAATTGTGGACTTGATCTCAAGTCATTAGATGTTTGGGTTGTGTTTTCAGTTGTAACTCCTGATGTTTTGTACATGTTGCAGGTTGATGAGTCACATGCAGCAGCATGTGTCCATGCTATTTCAGCACGACTCGGCGTTCTCGTGTCCTCACTGTTTCCGTCACTTCCTGTCTGCTGGGAAGCTGCAGAGTCACGTGGAGGCCGTCCACAATCAGTGCGAGTCCAAAGGTCTGTGACACCATAAAGACAGAAAAGGGTAACCGGTTACCCTTTGGTCGGTTAGCGGTTGGCCTGCTGATCCTGAGTGTTTCCCACTGTAAAAAGGATGCTTCAGGTTTCTGTGTCTGCCATGCAGTGATGGATTTGTTTCTCATTTGCCATCGCAGCCACGTGTAGGATCTGCGAGCTGGCATTTGAAAGTGAGCCTGCTTTCCTGTGGCACATGAAGACCACTCACAAACCGGGAGAGATGCCCTACATCTGCCAGGTTCGACTCCAAGCACCAGAAATCTGCCTTCACCTTCAGCAGTGCTCGTTGTGACCTGAGAGTTTATGTGCCCTGCTTTCTGTCTGCAGGAGTGTGGCTTCAGGTCGTCCTTCTACTCAGATGTGTGGTTCCACTTTGAGGAGTGTCATGCCAGCACCAGAAACCTTATGTGTCAGTACTGCCTGAGAGTGTTGCGCCGCAACACCTGCTACCAGCAGCACTTCATCCGCCACCAGGTAGGTAACTACTGCAGGTAATACAGCTAAAGGGTTTTTTTTTTTTAACTTAGAAGACCTGTGAGAGTTTAAGTGTAGGTTAAAATATGTTACACGGTTAAATCAAAGCCAGTCTAAAGCACAGAGAGAGGTTTTCTGGAACCACCAAGATGACGTGGGTCCTTGGGTAGAGAGATTTCCAAAAGGTTGGTCTAGACTCAGAAACTCCACGCTCCATGGTTCTCAGCCTGGAGATGTAGAGAGGAAGGAGACCAGAGAGTGAGTTAGGAGGAACACCATCAATGTGCTTGTAGTTGAGGAAGAAAGTTTGATACTCTCTCCTCGTCTCATCTGAACTCTGATAGTGTCAGCAGCAGCAGCTGGTTTTCCAGGCCTCCTTTTTTCCCCCCCAAGTTCCTCCTGGAATATCCAAATGTTCTTCTAGACCACATGAGTTGGATATAATCTCTCCAGTAGGTTCTAGATCTGCTACTAGGATCTCCTCCTGCAGATACACCTCTGTAGCCTTGTCTGCCCTCACAGATATGCTAGCAGGGAGCCAGGAGTCCAATTCCCTCCCATTAAAAGTCCCTTTTATGTGAAGACACACAGAGCCTGAAGCAGGAAGCCCAGCTTAACAGAGAAAGCTTACGTCCACTGGTGCGATGCCCATCATCCCTGACTGGGGTTTTAAGTTTTATCAGACCAGCTAATGCAAAGAAAGCCTGGCTTTGTTGAACTGGACAGATACCGCCATCAGCTTTTGTTTTTGGAGATAAAGTCTGAGGTACTGAGGGTTTGGAGAGGACTGAGGAGGCACTTGGGATTGTTGATGTAAAACAATGTATCATCTGCACTGAGGTGGAGTTTAATTCTGTGTGTGTTGGTGCACGTTTGCAGAAGAAGCGTGAGCTTGGCTGTGATAAATGCCGTCTCCACTTCCTGTATGTAAAAGAGCTGGTTGAGCACAGAGTTCTGTATCACAGGACGCACATCAGACCACCTCAGCTCAGCGGACTCAAACCTGGAACCAAGGTAGACCTCACACACCTGTCCACAGCACACATGGCCCAGATTTGATCATTATTAGTGTTAAAAAAAATGAGGAAAACATCCTCCGATAATTAAAGATAATTTACTGAACTCCTGTTGGAGCCGCCTCACCTTTACTGAGTAGCTCTCTGTCTGCAGGTGACGGTCAGGGCGTATTCTGTGGTTGGGGAATCTGAAGGTGAAGGACCTAAGACAACTGTTGCTTCATGCAAGGTGAGCAGTGTGGAAACGCTCATTGCCTGAGCGTTCAAATCCAAATCATCTGCTCTTCCATCGAGGACCAGTTTTTAGTTTGTTCCCGTTTAGAGACAGAAGATCAACCAAAAGTGAGTTGGTTTCTTTAGAAACAACTGACACGTTAACACAGACACATACTGTATGATATATTTATGGTAAGTGCAAAGATGTTAGATTAAATAATTAGTTGCAGAAAGTGGAAAGCCAGAAATTAGCTTTCTCCACACAGCACAGAACAGCCACTTGGGCAGCCCCAAAACCTCATGTCTGCTTTTTGTGGTTCTGTTCGCTTCATCAAGTGACGGCCTCCAGCTCGCACTGGAGCGGTTTGTAGTCATGTGTGAAGCGGCAGGAATGAGATTCAGCACCTCCAATTAGGGCTGGGCGATATATCGAATATACTCGATGTATCAGGAGTTTTTGTATGTACGATGGTTAAAATGGCTTTATTATAACAATAGAGTATAAATTGCCATGGCAAGATTTGGCTGTCTGCATGTTTGTTTTTTTCCCCACATGCTGTGAATGCATCATTAATTCCCCCCTCCCAACCAGCTGAAAAGTCAAAGTTAAGACTGTTTTAAATGTCAGTGTCTCCGTACACACCAAAGAACACGTTAAATAAACCAGCTGTGATACCCGTGACTGTTGTTGGTCAGTTGTTTTTATAGTCACTATCTACACTATTGTTTCTGTAATTTGAGGTCATCACATTTTTATGTTATAATTTTTATATGTTCACAAAAGAGCATCTTTTTTAATTTCAGTTGTTTTATTTTGTGTCATGAATTCTTGCTGGATGTCCTTTCTTGTCTCTGATCCTTTGTTAAAGGTCTGGTGTTGACCTCAGAAAGAGACGTACTGTGGCAGTGTCCTCTGTGTGCACCTGATGGTTAAAGAACAGTTAAAATAAAACATTTCAATTCATTCAGATATTTTCTATTCAAAGTAGAAAAAAAAAAACATTGAATGGTCGATTTGAATGAGTATAGCAGTGAAATTTTAGGCACTATATGGTTGAAAATAACATATGTTTTTGGAGGTCATTTAAACATATCGCGATGTATCGTGATATAGCCAAAAAATATTGTGATATTAGATTTCCCTCATGTCACCCAGCCCTACCTCTAAGTCTGGGCGCCTCCTGAGTGAGGTGCTTCGCGCATGTCCTACCAGAAGGAGGCCCCGGGGCAGAGCCAGGACACACTGGAAAGATTCTATATCTTGGCTGGCCTGGGAACGCCTTGGTGTTCCCCCGGACAAGCTGGAGAAAGTGGCTGGCAGGTCTTTTATTCCCCCCTTACGTTCTTCGTGACGTTTTCTTTTTCTGCTGTTTTTCAGGTGGTGGACGTTGCCCTTCCAACGTCTTTGCAGGAAGTTCCTCAGAGGAAACCAGTGGAAACCCTGGGATCGCTGCTGCTCAGCCTGAACCCGGACAGGTATCAGAGCTGGGTTTCCCCAGGTCATTGGAAAGTCCCAAGAAAATAATAAAAAGGGAAAAATAGTCCCAAAGCCCATGGTACTGGGTTCAAAGGGGGGGTCTTTTATGTAAATATGGACATGTGTGGCATCCACAGAAACCTTAGAATCTCAGCTAAATGCTCATACAAACCATTTCTATAACCACCAAACACAGCGAAAACAAGCCATGATTTAAAGAGCAGTTGCTTAATTGTGCCAAAGTCCACTAAACGCATACAATGAAGCTAAGAAGTCTCCCGACTTTAGGTAACGGGTTAGCAAGCTGAGCTCTCACAGATTCCAAACCTGCAAGTTTCACCACGCTCCAACCAAAATTCACTGAACCAGCCGCAAAGAAAACCACAAATACGCGTAGCGTTCCAAATGCACTAAAACAGAGCTTTGCTTACTTTGGTGGTTTCCTCCATTGTTCTCCACCGGTAGCCGATAGCTGCTGTAGCTACTGATAATGGCGCTAACACAACACATCAGAGCCAGTTCCGTCAACAGTCGCCATTTTCAGCCCAGTCACAGACGCGTGACTGGATAAATTTAGGGCTACGTGGGGTATTCGCCTTACAACTTCTGATTGGTCAAACTGACGTGAACGCGGCCTCATTACCGTGATTCTATTGGCTCAAACGATTAAAAAGAGGTGTCAACCATGCAAATTGACCAATGGAATCCGAACGTACAGCCCCTCAGAGTTTAAAGCGCCAGAGTCTATTTAAACTGTGTATGGCACACGGCAGAATGGGCCGGCTGGATGTGAGTGTGTGGGTAATTCTTCAAAAAGCAACATTTTTAGGAATGTAAATGACATTAAATCATTTCTGCTGTTTAATACCTAAAAAATTCAACTCACTGTGGTCCCCCCGAGACTGACAAAAAGCCATACACCAAGCACCAGATGTACATAGAAGTGCTCCATTGTTGTGATGTTCAAGTCACATACAAATGACGTCACTGGACTTTCGGCTGCAATGCTGTAACAACCCCATTACGTGGGTGTAAACTGTAGTGAAAAAGGACCAAAGACAAGTTGAGCAGAGCAGATTCTATTGGAAAGGGCTACATGTTTTATCTGTCTGGCTCAGACTCTGCTGACAGCTTCATCCTCCCAGTAGAGCGGCGCCACTGCACAAAACCTTTGTTGTTCAGCCTCTCTCTCACTCCCTCACTTTCTCTCAGGCTGTCTCGGCCGCTTCAGCGCTGCCTCGAGTGTCTGAATTCGGTCCCTGACCTCAGGACTCACTACCCTTCTCTGGTCCACTGCTCGCTCTGCAGGTTCATAACCTGCTGCTCCACCTCCTACGCCAACCACATGATCAAGTACGCTCCTCTGATTGGTCATCTCACAGTCTCTTTTAAATGTCTTGTTTTTGTTTGTTTTCCTGAACCCTGCGACTCACAGACCGTTTTTGTTTTTGTTTTTTAGTAACCATGCGACCTGCAAGAAGGTGCCGCCGTACCAAACCATCTTCCAGTCTGACCCCAAGTAACCAGACCGGCAGAATCAGATCATTGTGATCAATTATCTACACGTGAATGGGAATACCTGAATAGTTGACCTGCTCTCGTGTGTGTTTTATAGGCTGCCAGACATGTTGATGTGTGTGACATGCAAACTCTTAACCTGCAGAGGAGACCTGATGGCCAATCATCTGACAGAGAAGCCAAAGCACACCTGCATCATGTTAACGCATACAGGTAACGTGTACAGGTGAAGCACGCACGGGGGTAACACACTCAAGGTATATGGCATAAAAAGGAAAAGGTTTTCGTGTTGTGTTAGAAAACATGCATGGTTCAACACCTTCTGACCTTAAAAACTGCTGCCTGATTCAGATAATTATTTTGAAATGATTTAAAGTATTCTGTCAGGAACTGGTTCAATGTCCTGCACAGCTGTTCATGATGTGACCACAAGGGTGCACCACAGCAAAATAATTCACCCTGATTGTGAGAGGGTCAGAGCTTCAGTTTAAGAAAAGCTGATCAGAGTGAATCAGCTCTAATTATCAGGAATGGAGCTGCCAGGATTCACCATGACAGTGGGTACATAAAGAGCAGAACTCCATTTTAATACAGTGAACTATGTTAATGTGAACCTGGAGGTGTTTTAATCGCTATTATCCACTCACACATCCATCCATCCATCTACTTTCTTCCACTTACTCCACTCAGGGTTGTGGCCGGGCCCGGAGCCTATCACAGCTGTCACATGCTGCACCCTGGAGACCTCACCAGTCTATTACAGACCTCATAAATCTAACTTAAGTTTTCCCTGATAGATGATAAAGATGGAATCTGCTAGATTTGACACTCTTTTCCTCTTTCAGAGAGTGGGATGACTTATCAGAATCAAACTGTATCAGAGCCGAGAGAGAGTGGAGCCGACACACAATCACAGTCTGACAGGTAGCATGTGTGCGCGTGTATATATGAAAACATGTTACTACAAAAGATGTTTACATATTATTAAAATATGACAAATTAACATCCGAAAAACCAATAAAGTGCAAATGTCGCATTGTGCCGTGCATTATGAGTGATGCACGCTGTTTGAAAACAAATGCCATCCATTCATCCTCTTCCGCTTATCTGAAGTTGGGTTGCAGTGGGAAGACCTGACCTCTCACTGCCGCCTTTCCCAGAGCATTGAGCCTTTTCCCAGAGCAGCTGATAGATCTAATCTCTCCAGCGTGTACCGGGTCTATGCCGGGGCCTCCTCCCGTTCTGAACCTTACCCAGGAGCCGGCGGTGTGAGCCATCTCTTTTTAATGTGCCCTTAGTATTTCTCGAGCTTCTCGTGTTCCTTCTTCCTGATGTTGCTGTCATTCAGTATCACTACATCTATCACTACGGCCGTCTTCTTCTGTTTGTCCACCACCACTATGTCCGGTTGGTTAGCCACCACCATTTTGTCCGTCTGTATCTGGAAGTCCCACAGGATCTTAGCTCGGTCATTCTCCACCACCCTTGTGGGCGTCTCCCATTTTGACCTCAGAACTTCCGAGGTCAAAATTTGAACTCGGCACAGATGTTTCTGTATACTATGCCGGCCACTTGGTTATGGCGTTCCATGTATGCCCTGCCTGCTAGCATCTTGCACCCT
>VUQG01024050.1:0-10123 GCA_015106755.1 Etia nguti | reverse complement strand
AATTGACCCCCTTAAATACTCTTTCTCATTATTGGATTCACCTGTGTATGTAGGTCAGGGGTCACTGAGCTTTTTGAGTTCCAATAATTAGTTCTACAGGTTTTGGAATCAATAAAATGGCAACAGTGCCCAAATTAATGCACCTGCCTGATTTTGTTTAAACAATTATTGCACACTTTCTGTAAATCTAATAAACTTCATTTCACTTCTCAAATATCACTGTGTGTCTCTCCTATATGATATATTTAACTGAAATTTTTTATTGTAACAACCAACGATTTATACAGGAAAATAATGACTATTAACAAGGTTGCCCAAACTTTTGCTTCCCACTGTATAATGCAAATGCTCTTTTAAACTTATTAAACACATTGTACTCCTTTTAAATTTCAACACAATTCAATAATTGACAGTTTTTATTAATCATGTACATTTCCTGCACCTGTCATAGACGTCCACGTGACATCCAAAAAAATGACCCAGTCCGAAGTTCAAATGTTGAACGTCATATTAACGTCCAGGTTGGGTCATGGTTGGACGTCCAAATTTTGAACCAAGTCGGATGTCATATATAGATGTTCAGAATTGGTCATGGACCAACGGACCCAATGTAGAAATGAGTACATCTATCCGATGTCCAATGTATAAAATAAAATGTATAAAATATCTAAATGGTCCCTGGTCCTATAAATCAGTTTGATTTGCATAATTAAAGGTAGTACGATAAAGTGAGGTGATCAGAGTATTTATGTAGGGGCCTATTTTTGCTACTGTTCCCCTAAAGATTAAAAATTAAAGTGCTCATTAAGCAAAAGGCTTCTTCAAAGTAATATATCAATCACTGAATCATTATTGGTGTCAAATGAATGTGCAGCCACAGTTTAATGCTGTAGTTGGTCATAGTGGAGTTAATTATAACTACTCGGGGTAGTAAAATGCCTTAATATGAATCAGATATTTCAGGATCATATGATTTGTTTTTAATTTACTATATTTTAATAGAAGCATAGTGGAATAAAAATTGCAGTATGTCCCAGAGCAAAATATAATGGGAGTCAAATATAAATAGCTTCAAAATGTTACTGCAGACCTAGTGAGATAGTACGTTAACATTCTTATAAGAGGTGCAGTCGTTTGTAGTTTTCAGTTTTCTGTCCTCTCCTGTTAGAAAATAAATTCTGGCCAGCAGACTTTGATATGATCAGAAAAAGTGTCTGCACTTTGGTTTTTATGGTCAGGGAGTAAAGCAGTGATAAGAAAAGCACAAATATACAGGCAACTGAACACTACATGGTTTACATTGGAAACAGCAGCTTCAAGAGAAGCTAAAGCTGCCTGATAAGATTTGATTTGTTCCTGCAGCTTTCTCCAGTTTCACTGACACTCAGTTTATTTTTAAAGGCTGCTCTACTGCTTCAAGTGTAGTTATGTTCCTCACTATAATTTTAAGTCACAATTAAAGAATTTTTAAGAAAATGATAGAGGCACCAACAAAAAACTTGTGTTTAGGTGTTTTTTTCCCTCTTCAGGCTTAATGAGCATGTAGCAGACAAAATAACCACAGTGAGTGCTTCAGCGTCCCTCTTAAAAAGGAATGAGATCAAAATCAGCGCAGGGAGATTTTTTACTTAACGATATGTGGCAGCTGAGTGTTTTGAAGATCAACTTGTCACATTGCAATTCCAGCCTGTTTTCCCAAAAGCATCTTAAAGATAGGATGATAGTAAAATTCTGTGAACTTTCTGAAATCCAAGAGCCATTTCCCCAAAGCATCGTAATTTCAGATGTTCTTAGAAATTATATTACATTAACGACTTTCTAACCATTTACTGACAGCTAAGAGTCTCTTTAAAAAGCCCTATGAGAAATATTATTATTATTATTATTTATTTATTTTTAATTTAGGGTGTACGCATCACAGTACATGTTATGCATCTTTGTTGCAACTTAAGTAACCTGTAGCTATGCCTGAATCTTAATGCATGCCATAATCAGCAGCATGTAATATAATGCTAACATGCCTTGAGCAGCAGCTAGATTAATTGAGAGTTTCTTATATTCTTCTTATATTTTCTTCATTCCATTATCATTAATCAAAGCAATCCAAAAGCTAAACCATTTTCATGTTGTCTCTACATTAAATTACATTTTCATAATGAACAAGGGCAGATACAAAATTTTTCACTGTGTTTTTATAACATTTAAGAAAGAAGACTACAGAACATCTATATTCAAACGCTCCACATGGCATGTGTGCATTTGTTTGAGACATTAGGAAACAATTTACACTATAAATAAAAGATGGCTTTAAAATGGTAAATGGCCTGTATTTGTATAGCGCTTTACTTAGTCCCTAAGGACCCCAAAGTGCTTTACACTACATTCAGTCATTCACCCATTCACACACTGGTGATAGCAAGCTACATTGTAGCCACAGCTGCCCTGGGGCGCACTGACAGAGGCGAGGCTGCCAGACACTGGCGCCACCGGGCCCTCTGACCACCACCAGTAGGCGAACATGGGGTTAGTATCTTGCCCAAGGATATTTGGCATGTAGATTGGAGGAGCCTGGGATCGAACCACCAACCTTCCGGTGAGTAGGTGACCCACTCTACCACCTGAGCTACAGCCACCACGGCTTTAGCTATCACCCATTGTATGTTTTGAGACTGGCAAGTGACGGGTGAATCCAACCATGACACCAAGGACACTGTATGCCCACTTTAACATCCTTTTTGATAAGTTGGATAAGGCACAGGAACTATATTGTTTTTTTTAATATGCAGTCTACAGTACACACATGCTCTCAAATTCATCAGCTAAAAGTGATAAGTAATCTTACAAAATCTTCAAAATAGCATCAGGCTGTCTTGCTTCATTTCTCAATCTCTCCAGCTAAAACTGTGTTGTCTGATTCATCACACTGCACCGTGGGACTTTAGCCTGTTTGATTGGTCAATTGCAAACCAAATTGCAAATAGAAACAGAAAGGTTGTTTTAAACTTGGAGGACATGAACCCCAAATCCGCAAAACCTTTGTAGAACAGGCTTTGTGTCTCAGTAATAACTCATGATTTTCCAATGTTTTTTCAACATGCAATTGTTAAAAACATTTTTATAACTCACCAATCTGAGAGCGATAGAAGTGAAAATCTGAGTGATGAAGGTTAAATAACAGCAGATTTAAACTATAAAGACGTGATTGGGGTAGGTGAGGCAACAGTGAATAGATGCAATCAGCAGTGGAGACAGATAAATGCAAGTAAACAACCACAGATAGATGTGCAAATCAACAACCGCCAGATAATCAGTGTTAATAATACTGCATATACACTTATACAACCATGTCACCAGTGCATATGCATGCTGATCTACAAAGAGAAAACAACTTTTCCAGCTGCCCACGCAGGTGTCAGTCAATAAGTTTAATGCCTTGCCTGTGCCTATTTGTGGTGATATGTTTTAGGATATTTGACCTATCATAAAAAGCTTTTCTCTAACTACCTTCCTCAAGCACAACAACTTAATATTTCTGTCTTGTTCCCTGTTATTCCTATGTTGAGGTAGTTCTCTTGATTATACACACTCATAAAAAATCTTATATAGCATATTATTAATGTACTAAAGTAGAAATTTTAAAATATCACTTTTATTTAAAAAAAAAAAAAAAGGAAATATTTATCCAATAATTTACACTACTACCACCTAACACAACTTGAATTTAAACAAATTATCCTGCGCTTATAGCTTTCTCCTCTTTCATTCAAGCACTATTGTTGCCATAACTTTCCACAGAGAGCTGTCCTATGTATATCTATCTATGTGTGTTCTTTGCTTATCTTGACAACTGTTCATCCGATCTGCTTTAAACTGTACACCAAAGAGAATTCTTTTTCTTCTGACAGCTAAAAAATGCCAGCTGCAAGTGCTTGAGAGCAATCTGGAGATGAAGTATTTTTTTTCAGCTAAGACGCTTTCGTTGCTATGATACAGAATATCCAAGCAAGTAGTATGTTGTAAAAACTGTGACTCTAGATGACTTTTGTTTACCTGCTATACCCACTGCAAACTAAATCATCCTGCAAGCCAAACTTTTCATACAAGCAGTAAAAAGTCTCCATTGTTCAGCACTAGTGCGAATAGGATATAGTTGTATTTGATTCACCCTTTTGAGATTGGAAGGCTGGTTAAAAAATGGCAGCATTGGCCATAATTGTTTATGAGAGGTTAAACATTTTTCAACTGAAAAATCTGGAAAGCAAAAAAGATGCCCTGGTGTTTTTGTTTTTTGTTTTTTTGGCATATTGTCAAAAATATGTTTCTATCATTGCAAACAGCTGAGAGGGCAGGCCATGAGATGAGCACTGTGGTGGACACAGCCCCTGAGGACAATGACCAAGAAGATTTTATAATTCAACACGCATAGCTGTAGCTGGATCTGATCAGCATAGGAGGGAATGACTGTCTATATGTTCTACCTTTGCTGATGTTAATATACAGTATAATAGTCCTGTTAAGCAGGTAGGTACAAAGATGTAAAGTCCCCACGAACAGGGCTTAATTACAACAGTAGTGTAATGGGAACAGTATTTATATGCAAACAATCAGTATGATGAAAAAGCTTGAAATAAGGAGCTGGGATAGAGGTGGGTTGCAAAGCGGCTTGCAGATCATGGGCAGACTAATATAGCTTAAAGTGAGCCATAAATGAGATTTGCCATTTGAATCCATAAGTCAAGATATCAGCTGCCCTTGAGACAAGCTGATCTGTTCTCATTGTTTTTCATTTTAACTTCTTCCTGCCCCAACAAATGCTGTGGATGATTTCAGATATGAATGTGACTGATTTTATAGTCATATTATGTTAAATGTCTGGTTATTTGTTTCTTACAGTAGGTGCATGCAGAGGTTATGCATGCATATCCTGGACAAGCCCCCAAACATGTTATGGTTCCTAACGGTTCCTATGAACATGCCTCAAAGGATCCTAATATAGATGAAGATGGAAGTTTTAAATTGAAACTGAAATTGAAACTGTAAACTGAATTACTTACAAAGACCAAATACAAATAAGGGATGTGCAATCCTAGCAAAAACAAAGAAAAGATAAAGAAGACCAGGAACTGACCATACTACTGTCCATTAGTTCTATGCTTTTTCCCTAAGCTGATATTAGCCAAAACTAATCCAAACTGAAACTGAAAAGAGAACTGATGCCAACTCCCAATTAATAATATTAACACAACTCCACCTTCTCTGGCCTTTTGTGCATACCTTGAGGGTTCTGCAGCCAGTCAGCAATAAGGCACATGCAACAGTAACAATTCCAACATTGCAACATAAACAACAATTGCAACATAAACAATTCCAGCTCTGCAATGATGCTGTTACGCAATTAAAATCTTAATGCCTCTCAGGCTATTGAGCTTTGTCAAACATTATTGTCTGTTTATATGGTTATTTTGTTTGTCATCATGCAGGGCATCTCAGGCTGAGTGAGAACCACAGATCCAAATTAGTATATAAAAACAAAAATATTTTTTGGGGTGTGTCTGAACTTTAAATTTTTGGAAACTGTGTCAGTTTGTTTCAAATTCCATATAAAATAAGAATGTATCCCCAAAGTGAGTCAAAACCTTTCTGATTGGATCAAAGTGCATATGCTCTTGGTCACATATATTTTGTCAACTTGAAGGGAGAAGTTCAGAGGGGAGCAACCACAGGGCATTGTTTCTGGGTCAGAGCACTCTGATGGAGGTGTTAAGTCCTTCAGGGTCGCTATACACAAAACTTCACATACAAAACCATTTGTGAAAAAGCTGGTGTATTGTGTAAAATATAATACTACTAATAATTTGAAAAAATTGACAATGTCATACACCCATATGTTACGTAAAACAGAGCGCAGAAAATAACTTGAATGTTAATATGAAAAAAATTTGTTTATTTAAAATTTGACGTCAGGAACATATTTCAGAAAAGTTTTAACAATAACACCTAAAGGGAAAAAAAAGTAACTGTTAAGTAATCATTTGTGATCCCACCACCATTGTGATTAGGAATGTAAGACAGAACATACTCATCATATTATCATAAGTCATGACATTTTCCAGTTTTTTGAGCCGTGACGGCTTCTCTTTCTTCTCTAGTTTTTTTTCTTCCAATCTTTGACTCATTATTCTGAAAATTATAATGGAACTCTATTGAAATCCTTTTTTGATATTGTAAGTACATTCACTATTTTGCTGTTCTAAAAAACATTAATATTAATTTCACTTAACTTGACTTCATTAAATGACTCACATATTGTACACCAGTGATTCATTTTTTTCCTGCTTTCTTCCTTTCATTTTGACACTTTCCACCAGAGTATTTTTGACAGTTTTATTAAAAAAAAGAACAAAATACAAAAAAAAAAAACCATACAGCTCAGAGATTCAGTGGAGACCTCACGGCCGGCTGAACAGCAACTAGACAAACGTCTAACTTGTCAAACCTAAAGCTTTGAATTGTCGTCATTTTTTTCATTGAGCTGCTATTTGGTTTCTTTGCAGACTTTCAAAGAAATTATCAAGATATACATTACACAGCACACAATGTTCCCTTCTATTATTCGTATTCTGCTCATGCTGTTTTTTTTTTTCTTTCCCAGAGAGTGACTGCCAGCTTCTCACCAAACTGCCCAAAGTTAAATGCTTTCGCAACAACAAGCGAGAAGGTATGGAAGCAGTTGCGTTTGAAAAATTTCATTAGCATTTTTAACATGCTAGTGTGTATAAATTTGCATGCTTAATCATTCTTATGTTCTTTGTAGGTTTTGCCGTCTCATTTGTCACCGTTGTGCTAGATTTGTATGTGTGTAAAAAGGTGTTATTCAGGGTGTGTATAAAGAATATAAATTTCCCTGGTGGTACTGAAAACTCTCTGCCTAAACAATCCCATGCTGTATATAAACACAAAGAGAAAGGTGGACAGACAGAAAGACAGTGAGTGAAGTGAAATTGATTCATTCATCTCTGGCTACATATTGAACTGCAGAACTGAAATGACCTGAAGTGAATTGAAGTGACAGGAGAGCTACTGAAATAGAGCCCAGAGTGGCAGGCTATCATAAAAAAAATGTCACAGAAAGGAAAATGTCTTCCACAATCTCAAACCAAACATACCATAAATTCAAAAGCAAGCTTATGTGCTGAAATTTTTAAAAAAGGAAAATTTATAAATAACCTAATCACAGATGACAACCAGTGTGAAGTTAAAGCCTCAGTCACACTAAATATGGATGTTGTTCCTCATTTTAATGGTTAATACAGTCATGCGTCATGGCTATGCTTATCATTTTTCCATATAATCCATTTGGGGCTACCTCCATGCTCTTAAATATAGAATAGAAATGAATGGAATACATAAATTAACATGACAGCTTGACAATATGGTGGGGTCAGGAGCATACTATGAATAAAGAAATGGTTAATGGCCAGAAAAAGGTTTAAGACATATATAATCCCACTGTAGCTGACTCAAGATGTTTGGTATGTGCAAGATTTGTAAGGAATTGAAATGGATTAAAGACTTTGGGCTGAAAGAACATTTTATTTGACTAAAACAATAGTGGAGGTGGCATGCTTTGGATCATTCAGGTCTTTTAATCGTTTAACTTTTTGCCACTGAATGTTGCACTTTAACTTAAATTCCTCAGAACTACTACCCCCCACTGTTAGAAGCAAATTCACAAAATAGACCCAAGTACAGACACATACTGAGGCAGACAGGTGGCCGCTTTAAAGACTTAAAAAAATAGTATAGGAAATAATTACTTTATTTGTATAGCTTTTTCAAAACACAGTTACAAAGTGCTTCACAGTTTGAGTAAAAGCCACACAATAAAAATAAGCATGCATGCTCCATAAGACAGACGCATAATGAACTACAGGGTCACACATTCATTCCAACATACACACTTTCATACATGCAAATACATGTAAATTGTGGCACAAAATAAGGGGGAAAAGATTAAGGGAGCACTAACCGTAGTTTTCAGCAGTTGATTAACACAAATCAGATTCAGCAGACCTGATAGGCTGAGGGAGGCTGTTCTGTTTCTGAGCTTCAACGTCAAAAGTTGATCACCTCTGGTTTTATTTAGTGTGTGGAATAATTTTTTGAAGATGTTGATGAGATTATCTGAGAAGTTGGCTGTAGTGGTAAGGTCTAAGTAGTTCTGATATATAAGATAAGATAATCCTTTATTAGCCCCACACATGGGAAATTTTTGGTCACGGCAGAAAGTACAAGAGCAGTAAAAAATTAAGAGAAAAAATAGAAAAACAATACAGAATTAGAATTAGAATAAGATAAACAGAATAAAATACTATACAAAATAGAAAGAATACTATATACAATAGAATAAGTACTATACAAATAGAATAAAATACTTTGTTACATAGAAAATATAAGTCAGGCTATCTTCATGTAGAGCTTTATGTGCTAATAATAGGGCTGTAAAGTGGATTCTGAATTTCACTGGGAGCCAGTGAAGAGAAACAAGAATATGTTTGATATGTGAGTGCTGGCTAGCTTTTGTTAGCAGCCTTGCTTTCTAGACCAATTGGAGATGTGCTACAAAGGGCCAAATAGTACACGTGAAACGTGAGTTACAGTAATCAAAGTGGGGGAAATTAAAATGTGTATTAAAAGTATCAGATGATTGAATTAGAGTGAAGGTTTGCTTTTTGCAGTATTTATGAGGTGACGTAAACGAGACTGGGTGACTTCCTTAGAGAAACTGGCAGGTCCAAAACACTAGAACCTCAGTTTTTCTAGAATTGAGATGGAGGAAATTTGTATACATCCAATTAGTAATGGCAGAGAAGGTAGGGGGGAGACTGTTGAGTTGTTGGGCTTAGCAGAAAGGTGCAACTGTGTATCATCTGCGTTGCAATGGTAGGAGATTCCTTTAAAACAATACAAACATATGCAAGGGTTGCAGATGAAGACTTAAATAGTTAATGTGAATTCTGTTGGATAAGCACAGCACAGCTTGACTAAAAGGTTGAAAGTATGATGATGGTCTTCCCTGAAATGGTCAGTATGAAAAAACATTTAAACACATTCTTCAGTCTCTAGCCTAATGATGCAAATCATCTTGATTTAATTTAGACAGACCATCTCCAAACGTGGAAAGAATGTTATTAAAAGGTTAGAAAGGTCAGAATAACTTAGAGCTTTGGTTTTAGTGTTACTCCACTTGATAGAGAATAATTTAAAATAATTTAGAACAGTACAAATATTTAATTCCACACATGTGACCTGGTATGAACTGGCTGTTTAGAGTTTAGCTGATGCTCATTATTTTTAAAGGTAGAGTATTGATGCTAATTCTTCATGGCACAGATTCAGCAAGGTGGCTAGAAAGTGGCTAGTCCATACTGCCATGATGGCATCACACAGGTGCTGCAGATTAGGTGGCTTCACGTCAATTATGCAAATCTCTCCTTCCACCACATCCCAAAGGTGCTCTATTGGATTGAAATCTGGTGGCTGTGGAGGCCATTTGAGTACAGTCATCTCCCTGTCATGTTTAATAAACTAGTTTGAGATGATTTGAGCTTTGTGACATGGCACGTTATCCAGCTGGAAGAAACCATTTGCAGATGGGTACACTAAGGTCATAAAGGGATGGACACGGTCAACAACAATACTCAGCTAGGCTGTGGTGCTTAAACAGTTCTCAGTTGGTACTTAGAGGCCCAATATGTGCTAAGAGGTTCAATTCAATTCAATTCAATTCAATTTTATTTATATAGCGCCAAATCACAACAACAGTCGCCTCAAGGCGCTTTATATTGTGTAGTAGATCGTACAATAATAGATACAGAGGAAACCCAACAATCATATGACCCCCTATGAGCAAGCACTTTGGCGACAGTGGGAAGGAAAAACTCCCTTTTAACAGGAAGAAACCTCCGGCAGAACCAGGCTCAGGGAGGGGCGGCCATCTGCTGCGACCGGTTGGGGTGAGAGAAGGAAAACAGGATAAAGACATGCTGTGGAAGAGAGACAGAGATTAATAACAGGTATGATTCAATGCAGAGAGGTCTATTAACACAAAGTGAGTGAGAAA
>VUQG01024048.1:16017-27230 GCA_015106755.1 Etia nguti | reverse complement strand
AACGACAACGCATAAAAACAGGCGCTTGTCCATCCGTGGTGTGGTTATATTAAATATAAGACAAAGAGAGAACTTTAAGAAACACTACAGTGACCATCAAAACGATGAAAAAATATTGCCGTAAACAGTTTATTTTGCGACACCAGGAAACAAACGATGGCGTAAAATGAAACGAAAGATGTTTTTATATCGTCAGCCGATATAAATCGTTATATATTCATATTCATAACCCTCCAGCTCCAATCAAATCTAATAATCAGAGGGAGCAATCACACCAGTTAACATGTACAGAGAAATACTGTAGATTACGTCGTCACACATGTGCCCTCAGATACAGACACTGTTATTTCCAGCTGACATTCTGCACCTGCGCTCTATCCCTCTGCCTGTATCCTCCTACAAGAGTGAGAGACAAAGCACAGGAGGAGAAAAAAAAAAGGTGAGTGAATAGCGTGCGTGTGTGTGTGTGTCCAACCAAAACAGTGCATTAACTCCAGGCTAGCAGCCGAGTGGAGGTAACACCGCGTTTAGCACCCTGACAGGGAGGGCTTCTGGACGGCTGTCGCAGGCCCGTGTGGGGACGGGCGGCGCGAGATGTCTCCTGCTTGTAAACTTAGGAAGCACGACTCGTCTTGAACATTTCCTATCGCTTTGCTGCTCGACTCCAACGAGGCCCTAATGACTAATAAATAATGCACGCGCGCTTCCTTTCGCTTGCTTATACTTTTCTCATCTCTGCCCCTCTCTGCTTCTCGCTTTCAGCCAACGCAAACATGCTGTCCTGCCTCCCTCCTACTAAACATATGACCCCCCACCCCCACCCCCCACGAGCCACCCAGGAACAATCTGTCCTGTTAATGTGTGGCCCTGTTTTTCCGCACTTATCAGCCCTCTGGATTTAAATAAAGCCGTACCGCTGATACTCTGTTGCCTGGAAACACAATAGGATGCAATAATAATAGCATTTTACCCCCAAAGCCTACAGGACCCTTTAAATGGGGGCCACGTTGCCCCTTTTGCACGACTGCAAACTGTTCCTGGCGCTGCTCCCTTCTGTGTGCGTCGCACTGAGAGGTAAAGAGGTTTTTTTTCTTTTAATGTGGGTTTCTTTTGTACCTATTTCCTTCCATCAGGTCCCCTCTTATTTCACCAGGAGCCCAGGTTATTTCTGCGCTGTAATTTTCAAAAGATTTTTGGTGCCTTTCAGCAGACTTTAATGGAACAACTGATCCAAATAGAAAATGTCATTTCTGGCCCTGACAGACGTTCTTTGTTCAGGTTCTTTCCTTCAAGAATACCTTCACTTATTTCCGATGTTTCCTTTCTCAGTTTTTCTTTTCTTTATTACAGCTGGTCTCAGCTGATGCAAGACTTCCGATGGCATTTAGAGGAAGTGCGCCGATGACCTCACTGGCAAGGCGTGTCTTACGTAACGGTAACTCCCTCTGGTTAAGAAGCATTTCCTGGCACTCCTGATAAAAGGTTAATGCCTCTTCTTACTCTCGCTCAGAGTGCTTTCTTCCACGAGAACTCCTAAAGTTAAAACACGCAGTGAACGAGGACGCGAGATGCTGAGATAAGCCTGATGTAACAGCAAGATAGTACGGAAGCACACTGCTGAACTTTAATGTACTGTATGTTTTTAGGGTTGTGCGTTTCAGAAGTGGTTGCTTCTCTTACAGGATGCTGGGAGCTGATGGAACTGCTTATGATCTGCCACATGCGTGAATTTCATTTTCTGCTGCTGAATAAACAAAAGTTTACTAGTTTAGATCTGCTGGATCCCTTCGAGTCATGAAAACCTTCCTTTTCCTTTTTCTCTTGGTGGTGTTAGTAGAAGCACTCCTGCTAATAGAGAATAATTGTTAAAGTCTATATTTTTAGCCACTTTTTGCTATTTTATTGCAGTTTGTTTTTTGACTCTTGGATCATCATTGTTTCTGTGAATGCATTCATCCTTGTTTTGTAAGACTAAATGAATAAATCATGGAATAAATTCGTACTGCTCGGTCAGAGGTAATGAGATACGGTGGGATACATATTAGCATTAGAAGATAATCATCTGTGCGCCTCTAATATCAGCCTCTCCATTGGTTTTCTGCCCAGATACAAAAGAGGCGAATGGGAACGTGGCAGCATGCCGGCTAAAATCCAGAAGGATTTTTAATGGCAGCGTAATTTGCCTCAGTGGTTCTTGTGGTGATTCAGAGTATACTCAAGTGAGCCTCCAATCAGCCCTGCTCACACCAACTGTGGGAAAACTCACCAAGTATACATTATAGTGGTTTTAAAATTAACAAATCTTTAATGACTAACACTGATGCCACAATATCACCCTACTCTACTTACTTCATTGACTGCTAGTAGTTTTACTGTCATTATACTACAAACCTGCTCGGATGCAAAATCTCTACTAAACTGTACTAAAGGGACCTGGTCATCTTTTACTTTATTCAAAGCTGGGATTGTTGGTCTAAAAGAACCCCTTAATAACCTTCGAGGATGAGGTTGATCTGGGAAGGCATTAGACTCAGTTTTCAATCTTTAGAAAATCCAGCCTGTGACAGGAGACTCTGGTCATTTCAGACAAGATCAGGTGAGTACCGGCCTTAAAGTCAGATTTAGTCTGTGGAGAAATCCTAAAATCCACACCGCTAGCATTGCAGCAAGGAAAAATATTTCACCTGAGAGAAGCTCCTCCCAGACTGATGTGTACTGTCAGCTCCCATAGATTTGTTTTCTCTGTGGAAAGGCTGTGATCAGCACACCTGATCTTTGTGGATTAAGCCAAAACATATTAGCTACTGTTACACGAGCTATGATGGCTAGTTTTTTCCAGCCCCGAGCAAGCGTTGAGCTAGTATAAAGGTGGAATTTGGCAAGTGATACTAAAGAGCATCATCATTTTAGGTTTGACAGCGTTTTAGATGATAAAGGTATGAACTGAGGTTTAGGGAAGGCCTCGAAGGGGACTGGCGTCAGCTCCCGGGCCTGGCAGATCCCCATGTACTAAATAGAAGTGGGAGGCAGGGTGGGGCAGAAAACGAGAACAAACAGCTTGTAGAACTGGGGGAACATTTATAGATAAGAACCAGAAGGAGCGTTTGGAGGCGTGGTCCCGCTCCTGAACTTCAGATACTTTATCTCCAACTAACTAACTGCGACTTCTGGTCGAGGTGAGGAAGTAAGGAAGTACAATTACTTTATACTTCAGTAGAATTTTCATGTATCTGTACTATACTTGAGTATTTATGTTTGTGGCACTCACTTTTTACACAAATATCTCTACTGTTCACTCCCATGATTTTTCAAAAACAGGCTTGTAACTTTATGGGGAGATACTTTTTCACATCACTGCCTGTTCAAGCATCAAACCAATCTCATGCAGGAATGATAAGACACAGAAGACAATCCACGCGTCACTGGTGCTTATCAGACACGAAGAGATGAAAAAGAGAAAAAACACATAATCTATGCATCGTCTATAGAGCTACTCTGAGGGGTTGAAGTGAGCCGGGATGATCCAGAACAGCGTTTTTGATGCAGATGTCTATAAGTTTCGGTTGCGGTACTACAAATATCAGCAAACATACATACGCGTGCAGTTTGTCACACAGTGTGTCTGCTAGCTGCAGGTCCAGCTGCTATTTCCCAGAGAGAGAAAAGACTGAGGTGATATTTAAAGGTAAGGACTGCTCGGTGACATTTGTTAGACTGGAAACGTAAAGCTTGTGTGTAAAGCCCTCATTTTCGAGGCTTTTGAAAAGATGTGCTGCTGAGGTAATGCTTTTTCATAGCGGGAAACATCCTGCCGTGAAAACCGAAGTATATTAACGTTTTGTTATCCAAAGATTGCAGGAAAAAACTGGGGAGTGCAGTGCAGGCTAAAGAGATTAGCCTGCAGCACTGTGGTGAAGTTTACAGTAATGTACTGTGCTGGTGCACAGCATCTGTGGTGTACATCATGTTAGGTTACATCAAGGGTAGCACACATCTATTTAGATTTAAGCTGATGATGCTGATTAGATTCACCCAGTGAACTCCACCTTTATAATAGCTTCATACTGCTTCTGTTCTACATAACAGATGTTCCTGCTGCTACATTCACTAGAATCTCAATTTCTGTTTAAATAAAGTGCGTATTCAGTTGGAGAACACAAAAATAAACTTTTTGGGGAGTATTATGTATTAAAGTTCCCGTCAGATAGAATTACTCATTAACTGGACGGGTTAAACTGGGCTGGGTGACACGTGCACGGTCTGAGTAAGTGCACAGTAAGATCCAGCTGTATGCAAAAAATATGTGTTGGCATAAGGGCTCAGCATACTAAGTAAACTCTGTAGATTCATGTAGCTGCAGGGAGCATTTTAGAGTCTTTCAACACTGGGCTCACAGCTTGTTCCTTCGGTTTCAAAACTACCCTGAGATGTATGAACATGCTAAAAACAGCACACTTATTGTTTGCCTGCATGTGACATTTAAATAGTTTGTTTGCTTGTTTTTTACGTGTTATAAATATAACATAATGACATGACATCATAGGGTTGGAAGGGTATTGGACCGTGTTCCAATTTTCAACTTGAACCCAAACATAACGTGACCGAGGAGGAAAACATGGCAGTCACGAAACAAAATGTGCATCAATATGAAGATGCAGAATTCACAGAGGTGAGGCGGTGAGAGCGGGCCAGGCCACGCCGGCTGAGAGGAAGAGTGTTTGAGAGCGCTGCTTCTGTCATCAGCTGTTTATGCTCCACCAACTGTAATTTCATGATGTAGACCTCCACTACTTTTTTTTTTTATCCAAGTCAGTTTCACCTCTACTGACATAAACACAAAAACAAAGTGTATTTACTGGTCTTGGTTTATTACTGGTCTTAATGGGAGGAACACTGAACTCCACTCCTGAGCTTAGTGAACTGGCAGAAAGTCAGCCTCAGAGGAGACAGCGGATGGTTTACTCCCAAGCAGGAGAGCAGCTAACGTTTCCCAACTCTCCCATTTCTTAAATCCAGTTTGGCTTTAGCTGTCTCTGATAACCAGCAGCATCTGTGAGCTCTTTTTGTGGACTAAATGAATCAGTAGCAGAAAACACAGCCGAGGGTATTTAGAAGTTACCGCATCTGCAGGGATTTTCCCGTTCCTTCTCTCCTCTTCTCACTTCTGTTGTTTTCTCTTGCCTGGAAATGTTAGCCAAAAGCTTCGCGGTGTAGTCAGGATGATTAGAAATAGTAGTTTTATAACCAGTAGTTTTATGTCATTAACCCTCGAGTGTGCTGCAACCGAAATGTAATCGCAGCATTCGTAGGTGAAAATATGTGTTAAATATTTAAGATTTTTTAAGACGATTAATGTGGTTTTAAAATAAACGTGCCTGTTGGCTGAAATCGTTGGCTGTTCTTCTGACTGCTACAGTGAGTTCAGCGGCACTCTCTGAAGCAAACTGTGCTGGTGCCTGTTTATTCTCCTCATACAGTTCACACGGCGTCACTGTCCCTCTACTGTAATCTGCCTAACCCTAACTGTTAGCAGCCAAACCAAACAGCTACTGCTCTGTGAATGAATGCACGCTGACGTACAGGAGAGTCAGTGTGTTGTGTAGTAGCACATAATACGTGTGCAATCCATCAAAATGAAAGTGAGCTAGTGGAGCCTCACCTTGACATAGAGCTGCTGGAACTCCTCCAGGTTGAGCCGGCCGGTGGGACAGTCCTTCAGGAATCCCTTGTACCACTGCTTCAGCTCGTGTTCATTAAACTCTGTGTTCTTCACCAGATCCTCCATCACTTCAGGGGTCAGCTTGCTGTTCTGTTTCCCCATTTTTCCTGTAACAAACAAAGCACACAAAAAGGGAGGGGGGAGGCACACGGCATCTTTAAATTAATACAGAGCACAAAGAAGAACCTCTACATGTGTGAATCTGCAGTAAAACTCTGGAGGGTGTTCAGGAGAGCGATTCATCGGGGCGGAAAGCAGAGAACTCGAAAGGAGTGTGAAAACGCACACTAAAGCTGCGTCTAAAAATAAGCTTCAAAACAAATGGAGCCAAATGCTGTTTCTACCTCTTGGATAACAGGGTCAGTTTGTCAGACTTGCTGCCTTTGAGCAGCTGCTTGTCCCACTTTTGTTTACTTTGTTTTTAAAGGAAAACTCAACCATTGAAATTCTTCTCATCAGAGCTTTTGCATTAAATTCATTAAAGAAAAGATTAACGCACCTTTTGTATAAATAAGAAAATGATCCTAGACGACTATAGTGTATGCGGGCTGCGAGTCTAGGGAAATAACATATAAAAGCTTTTTTACGTATGGCGAGTGCCTGCCCTGTCCTTCTTTTAATTATTTTTAAGACCACGTTATATTAAAATCTTATGCCTTCCAATTAAACCTTTAACCACATTTCCTATTCTGGCCTTCAGTTCCCTCCCAAATAGAGAGAATCCCATCCTAAAAATGAGTCTCTGGCTTTTGGAAAGGGTACCAATGACATGTTAGGATCCTACTGTGACTTTTTAGAAATACTCAAGTATGTTTCAGTTTAAAGCCCCTTGATTTCTCCGTCTGCCACCCAGCTGCCTCTCCTCCATCTAGCTGCCTGCATCTGCATAATGCTGATGCTGCCACTTTATGGCCTTGATTAGCACATTAACCAACTCATAATTATCCTAATGTGAAAAAGATGGTTTCGAGTTTTGGAACATTTCCACTCTTGCTCTCTCCTGAGATGTTTTATTAGATCTCTTTAGCACAAAAAAACAAGGGGGACGTGAGGCAGCAACAGTATGTGATGTGTGGTGCCAGACGGTCTCTGCGTGAGCACCTTCCTTGGCGTGTCGTGGCTTCAATATGTTGAGAAAATAAAAAGAGCTCAATTTAACTTTAGAAAGATCATTGTTTTGCTCTGATTTTATTGGCAAGGTTACACTGTTACTGTGTGGCAGAGGCACCGAGAGCGGGGACTGTTTTATAAAAATATCCCTGTGAGGCTCTTAAAGATCCTCTGACATCCAGCTCTGAGGTTGCCTGCCAAACAGCAGCTGTGCACTGTGAGAAGTTATTAAATTAACAACGCCTTTACAGCTGCCAAGTTTGCCTATTGATCATCTATTGGACTTGATTTTGTCACAGCACACTCGCTGCTATACCCCAGTTGTCATTTTGCTTTAAATGTGGGTGACAGCACCCAGGCAATTTTCCAAAACAATCAATGCTCGATGAGAAGTAAATTTCCCTTCTTCTATGTAAAAATAAGAGGTAGGGGTGTCGAGATCATCTGACAACAATCACCATCCACAGACAGTAGAGACACTGGCTGTGCTGGGATTTTGGCTGTATTTACAAGTACAATGATCACTGGGAGAAGGTTTCAGGTCTCACGATTTTTCTTGCAAGCCCCACTTACTCCTGCACACCCCACAATTTTTATCTAATCATTAAAAAGTTGAATTTCAGTAAACTAATAGTCAGTAGCCTCTGATAACTCTCTTTTGTTTATTTTCCCACAATATTCATAATCATGCAAATTAAGCCTCAGTTGCAAAAGCCTAGTGACTGGTTGGCAACCCCCTGGCAACCTCTGTTCACTAGGGAAAAATGTGTATTTCCACACGATACGAGAGTGGTTGCTTGTTTTTGCTTGTTGCAGATCCAAAAACCTCCTTTGGCTGCTAGAAGACAAGTTTGTATGGAAGACGCTGACATATCTGCAAGCACTCGCTAACTAGCCGCCAAGTTATAGTGAAAGAATGATTGCCATCCAAGTAAAAGCTGTGCCTCACCACTCAAACCAACATATTTCAAAAGGTATAAATTTTATTTTCTAGGGAATAGTTTGCTAGTGTTTGCAGACACGTATTCCATACCAGTGAACGCGACAATCTGCTACCAATCAAACTAGTCAAAAGGAGGTCTTTGGAGTAACTCCTTATAAATCTTTTCCAGCTATTCCACTCAGCAGCTGCCAGCAACCTCACACAACCACTTGCCAGCCGATAAGGAATATTCATTTTTTCCAGTCTATAGGCCCGTGTGCCTTGATTTCACCCAACCGACATTACACTTCCGGTGGATCTTTTCCACAGCAGTGGGGCCCGCCCAATGTTTGACAGCCACTGCAGGTTTTTGAAACCCTGCTGCACACTCACTGAACAGAAGAGAGGGCAGCAGCAGCAGCAGCAGCAGAGCAAGACCTTCATTTCATGAAGCAGTACTGTTCACAAAAGAAAAGTCAATAAAGGGCTACGAAAGGTGCTAAGTTGGCAGCAAGGAGGTGAAATGAAGCATAACAGCTGTGAGTCAGAGGGATGTCAGGTCCCCAAGCTCAAAATGTATTTACATCTGAATCCCCAAATTAAAAAACAAATACGTAACCAATGATCTGAAGCGTACAATGTCACCTGCAGCCATACGTGACATTGTATTGTAATGGAAGACAAAGGCAAAAAAATGTAGTTGTATGGTATTTTAAAGTGATAACATTTCGGTTAATATGGTCACAAACATGAAAGAGTATCAGTCCCATCTAGCTATCATCAAGGGACTTCCATTTAACTCACACGTCTTCCTAGAGGTGGATCTGAGAGTACTGAGTTTAAAATAGGTTTGTATTCTTTTACTATGATGAAGAGCAGTGCATTTTTTTATGAGCCCTAAACCACAGGTCAAACTATTTTAGAACATTGTGAAATGATACGGATGGTGTGTGTGTGTGTGTGTGTGCGTGTGTGTGTGTGCGCGCGTGTGGACATCTCAGTTGCTTGATCCAATCTAGTCATCTGCAGGACTGTTGATGGAGAACTTGAACAGTGGAAAGAGTGACACATCAGATCAGAAAAGTTATTCTTAGCAAATGGGGAAAAAAATGGAATAGTTCTTCATTTCATGAAGACCTTATGAAGTGCCTTTTCAAGCAGCTCAGACACTCCCTGGACCAAAATCTGGGAACTGTTTGTCTAAGGGAGATAAATATACTTTGTCCTGAAAACCAATTTCAAAACGTTTTTTCCAGCTCGGCTCAGCATGACCCAAGTTCACAGAGACCGTTTGGATTAATAACGTACCAAACGGAAATTTGAGTTATGCAATGACTAAGTGTGATACCACATTGTCTGCAAGCTACATGGAAATTTCAACAAATACATGAACTCATAATGAATTAAAGTGCTGCGGGTGCACTATGACACAGACTGTACTGAAAATATAAAGTTTTGATAACAGTGAACAAAAATCCAATTAAATCACAGAAACAGTGTGACACAGAGCCATTAGGTTTAATACCTGATGGGAGGTGGAGGTGGGAATCCAGCCAAAACTAGGACAAAGATGGAAGCAGAGAGGAATGAAGAGAGAGGCAAATACAGATGGTGAATGTCTAAGCTTTTTCCTAATTCTCAGTAAGAGACCGTAGAAAGACAATGACAGTCACTGGTGAGGATGCAATGCGAACTTTTCACAACTTTGAGGCAAGCAATTGAAAGGACCACCAATGAAACTGCAGGATGCTGGTGGCTGATATACGAAAGGGTAGTGAAAACATTAGAGAGTTAGCTACTGAATTTTGAGCTTAGAATCTCTGCCCATAACCAACCGTTAGCTTCAGTGTGACGCACAACAAGTAAACTGTTTCCTGTGTGGACACAGCGTTACACTGTCTGTGTATTCTACATGTTTACTTGTGTAGAGCCAAAAATTCAGGAAAAACCCTGATATCACAGCAGCCCAACAGATTCCACAGATGCAGTACACTGGACGCATACCAACACTACTGTCTGCTACTCACTGAATAAAAACAAAACAGATCTCTGAAGAAGGGAGGAGCTGTGTCAGAGCACTGCTGCATGTCATCAGTGTGTTCATAATTTGTTTTAATCATCTTCATTAATTCAAACCAGCAAATTAACCAAGCCACTCAGATACAGTGGATATTATTGGAGCTAATCATTACCTGAGCTTAGACACTTTGGGACATAAAGCTACAGCAGAATAACATCTCATTGATCCACACCAGCTGGCCCTTTCGAGCCATGACCTGTAAATGCAGATGTACTTGTCTTGTAGTTATAACACAGATTATTTAACCTGAACCCTCAAAGTGTTCAGTTAAAAAAAAAAAAAAAAACTTGCATCCTTCAAACAGTAGCCTTTGAAGAGCACAGAAAAGCACCCTTGTGTTGCTGTGAGCCGCTGGGCATCCTAAATGCTTTTAGCTCCTTGTGTAAAGAAGAGGAAGCTGTACAGTTTC
This sequence comes from Etia nguti, assembly GCA_015106755.1. Taxonomy (NCBI): domain Eukaryota; kingdom Metazoa; phylum Chordata; class Actinopteri; order Cichliformes; family Cichlidae; genus Etia; species Etia nguti. The sequence goes on along the minus strand of VUQG01024048.1, from coordinate 16,990 downwards.
CTCATTCATAACTCACCCTGTGATCCTTCCACTGTGGATTCAATGTGAGAATCTACTAAATTGGCTTTCTAAGATTTTTGGTGGCAAATGCAATTATTCAACAGAAGTGAATCAGTTTTACAGCTAAAATAAGGCTCCTTTGTAAAAATCTTTTTTTTAATTACATATGAGAAAAAAAATAGAAAAAATAGAAAAAAGAAAACAACAGCACATGGCTGACTGACTCAGCTCCTTAAAATAAATATTTCTGACACAAGGGACCAAAATATTAAGACACCCCAGCGTTAAAATATTAACAAGTAAGAATAACAAAAAAATGATGTCAGTTTTAAGTGTGTAACTCAGTCTTAGCTGCTCCTTTGATGCCACATTTACTGTAATATATACAGTATATATACTTTACAATGACGAGTGCTCATATTGACTGTTAGAAAAAGTTTAAAATAACAATGTTGGCGTATGTACAAGTGATCAACGTGAGCCAAGTGCTCAGGCTTCAGATAATATTCTTCTATGCTCGGCTCTGTATGATGTCACTGAGAGCAGATATTGCTAATATGGCCATCATAAGGAAACAAGCCCCACCCACCTGCTGTTCAAGCTTTCTGTTTATGAGACACATAAATAAATATTCTGAACTGTGACTCATGCAAAGCAATTTTAGCAGAGTCCAAGACTAAAAATATGGATGTAGAAATGAACGTCCCTTTAAGGTAAATACCACAGACTTGTTGTGAAACATTGACTGTAAACTAGCTTTTCCCTGTAATCGGCAGCATCAGGTAAAAAAAAATCCCTCAGTGTTGCAGTGTAACTGAGGAGCCTGTGTGCAGAAGGCAGCAGCTGCCGCAGGAGACCGCCGTGTCCTGGAAGAGATGTGAGCAGAAGACAGACTCACTTACCGTTATGTCACTGCATACGTGAGTAAGTGACTGTGTGACAGAGAGACAAAATAAATGCATTTGTATTCATA
>VUQG01024048.1:0-15997 GCA_015106755.1 Etia nguti | reverse complement strand
TACTTATGTGTTTAGGACCACAAGTCTGTCACAGACGCTCGCTGATTGAGAATGAATTGTAGTGCACTTTGCATCCCAAAGATAATGGAGCTCATAAACATTTGAGGAACATCTCAAGGCACCCTGAGCACAGTAAGAGCAAGCAGCAGCATACGCGGTGCTGCGGCAGTGCACGCCACCTGTGAAAACCTCGGGGGAATGAATGCACTTTTGATAAAAGACACAAACATCTTCTGCGCTACTTAATAGTAATTCTCCTCTAAAACATTCAAAACCCGCTTAACGATAGCGTAGCATCATAATGCAAGTGTTGCTCTCACCAGTCATTCAAAAGGGCTGAAGGGCTGAATCTGCATCTGCAGTGTGTGCCAGCGTGCTGCTAGGGATCCAGCTTTACAGCACTATGTGAGCTGTTTTGCCACACGATGCTATAGCTGAGCCTTTAGGAGGGGAGGGTACGCAAAATTCATGGTTTCAGCTTCATGGTGTGGCTCTTGAGTCATGGTTTCTGGAAGTAAAGGACTGCCATTTTTACTGAAAGAGTTAAGACACTTAAATGCTCTGTAACATCAGAAAAAAGGCTGACTGACTTTAAAGCCAGCAGGACAATGTTCAGCTTTAACACCTGCACATTCTTTCCTTCATCAACACTGGGGACAGGAGACATCCTGTTTGAAAAAACTTTATAGGAACTGTCACCGGACAAGCTTGGTGCTCACAGCTTAACACGATGGCCGGCTGACCGATGCGTATGCCGTGAGTAAAGAAGTCGTGGATTCTGGTTGTGCAGGAAGACCATTTAGAGCCTTAACTCCATGTGTAGTTTGAGTTAACACATAGATCTCAGAAATATAATTGATATATTACCATTGCCAACAGCTTTTTAGAATTTTTTCTTCTGGCAAGGCAAGTATGCCGACACCTTCTCGGGTGTGCTGAATTAAAAACTGCATGTCACACACCGAGCGCATATACACACACTGTTACACCCTCAGTTGGCCTTATAAATATAATAGAATGCAATTATATCCTTTCTCGAGGAGTAAAAATGACAGGTCACATGTCATCTTGATACCTCCCACCCCATCTCGCTTCATATAAAACCTGCAAATACCTTTAAAGTGACGCGCGAGGAGACATGGCACGGGGCACAATTTCAAAATGTATTCATCCTACACATTTTTAAAAAGTGTTTTTTTCTGAGACCTTTCATTTATGTCTGCAGCGAATGATTTGAGTGACGTATTTATCGGCTGTATCAAAGCAACCCACATGGTCTGTATATCTGAAAATATTTGACTCCCCTACTTGCTGTTCCACTGACTGTCGTTCTTCAGAGCTGCCTACGAGCCCGGAAACTCCCTGTCACCTTCCCCCTGTTGTTGATGTTTACTGAATCGCAATAAAATGAGAAATGGAATAAGAAGTATCTTTTTACATGAACGTCGCCCCTCGGCTAACAAATGCAATAATGACTAAACTCGTTTCCATTCACCAGCTTACTTTGTTACTCTGTCTCCAACACCAGAGAGAAAGTGCACCGCAAGACATGGGATAAATGGTAAATGGCCTGTATTTGTATAGCGCTTTACACTACATTCAGTCATTCACACACTGGTGATGGAAAGCTACATTGTAGCCACAGCTGCCCTGGGGCGCACTGACAGAGGCGAGGCTGCTGGACACTGGCGCCACCGGGCCCTCTGACCACCACCAGTAGGCAAACATGGGGTTAGTATCTTGCCCAAGGATATTTGGCATGTAGACTGGAGGAGCCTGGGATCGAACCACCAACCTTCCAGTGAGTAGGTGACCTGCTCTACCACCTGAGCCACAGCCACCCCACCAAAGGCAAGGGAAGCAATCAGGGAGGTGATTGGAGACTTAGGGTGAACAATCCCCCCATCCCAAAAAAATACGCCTGATGGCTCTTAATTTCATGCATTGTAATGTTATGCAGCGGTTACTCACATCTACAAAGGGACAAGGGGGGGCAGCTGGTGCATCATCAGCCAGTGGTTTGTTTTAGCAAGAGAGTTGAGTGAGGCAGAGACTGGGACGAGGGGTCACTCTGCAGTGCGATGCAGAGCAGAGCGCCATGCTGACTCCAAACCTGAGTCATAGCCCTTTGTCTCACAATCCACTGAGGGTTCAACAGATAGTCATTACAAATCATGTAATTACACATCAGCACACAGGTATGGTGGGACACAATAGATCTGCTCCAGAGCCAGGCTGTGGCCTGTTACATAACACTATCCCTTTACCATCATTTGCCAACAGGGGATGACCTTGAGAGGCGGGCAGAGTCTGGGCTAAGACAAGCAAGGATAGGAACAAAGCAATCTGAGGGTTTAATTTGGGCAAATATTACAGGAGAGATTAATGTATGTGTCTGGGGGGGCAAAAATCATTGGATGGGGTGGATGTGATGTGGTCATGCAAGATTTATTTGCAAAAGAAAAAAACCCCCAACAACCAGCAGCTTCCCACTGAGGCTGATTGGGGTTAAGGACACACACCACACCCCCGTCTTCTTCTTGCACACACACACACACCCTTGTGCAACATCATCACCAGTGAGAAAATACAGCACATCACACCACACGGTGCCATGTCATAGCAGCCCACCCCACGCAAGTCACAAGTACAAATCCTCAAATTTCACACAGTCCCCACTGTTACACAGAACAGCTTCGCTCTCCTCACTTTTGTTGTTAAATCCAAAAGCCTTATGTGTGTGTGTGTGTGTGTGTGTGTGCGTGCGTGCGTGCGTAAGCAGCAAGAGTAAACCCAGGTAAGAAACAACCATGTTTATCTAATGCGATATGATCAGAAGGCTGTGGAGGCTGCACTGATATATATATTCTTGTGTGTGTGTGTGTGTGTGTGTCCTTATTAACAGGGACTTCAAACACAATAAATCGATACATTAGCCTTATGATACCGAAAGGATGACGCACTGAGTTGCATCATGCTGATATAAATATAAATATATATAAATTGAGATGATGCCGAGCAGTACAATAATGAGATTTCCATGCATCTGCCAACATTTCACGCAAAGCCTTAATCCTACCTTGCGAGAGTGTGGAGTCAACGAGTGTGGAGTCCGGTCTGGTGTCTGGAGTGGTCCAAAAATAAAGAAAAAGAAAGAAAACACCTGCGAGGACGGGAAACAGCAAGAAATGCTCTTTTGTCGAGCTTAATATTAGCTGTGCCTTTTGGGTTGTTGGATTTATTTAATTTTAGTTTAATGCTGGGGAGAAGTCGGGCTTTTACAGAGAGAAAGCTGTGCAGGTCCGTAGGATGATGCTGCGCAACACAAACTGCTGCTGATGTGCTGAGAGGAGGAGACAGATACTGAGAGAGCGCGCAGTGTGCGTCTCCCTCGCTCCCGCTCCCAGCCTGTGGCTGTGTACTGTGGATCACCGATAAAGACAATAAAGGCAACGAGAAGCAGACAAACACCGAATAATATTGTTTTAAGTAATACAAAGCTTTCTTTGCCTTCCAGTGTCAGAAATACACATTTCAATGAGTGGTTGTCGGTGTTAAAGAGCAGAGGCAAATATTGTGTTTATGTTAGCTAAACCCTTAGTTACGTCATATTAATCAGCTCTGTTAGATTCGCGCCAAATTTGGGGACAGTAGCAAGATCCGTTAGCCAGCGATTGTAAATACAGCAGCCTGGTGAAAAAGCTTTCCTTCAGAAGGTAAGAAACGTGGGGGCGGGGAACTTAACTTACAGCTTCTGGAGAGTAAGGGATCATTATAGGTTAAAGTGTAAAACAAAATCGCAGGCTATTTTCTCTTTACTTATACCAATATAACAACTAAGCTAGTGAGAAGGCAGCTAGCTTCACTTGTAAATATTACCTCTATAAAGCAGTTATACCTAACATACTACAAAACCCAAGTTACACTGACACCAAGTGACTTTAAAGAGTAATTTGGGGATCTCTGAAAAGGCAGGCACTTTGTATGAACTATTAGTTCTGTTGAAGGCTAAACACTAGCAAACTTAAGTGTCTTTTTACCTTTGCTAGCTACAGGAGGCAAGCAGACTTCCATGTTATAGTAGCATGGGTACAATAATGAAATATTCCATGGTGTGGTGAGCAATCTCATGGCATTTTTTAGTTTTTTGATTGTTGTTCATGACAGTGGTCATTAACATCTACACGTGTTTTCTATGTCATTTCTTTTGTGGTTGTTCTACTAAGCCAGCTACAAACTACACCTACAGCAGCTGTCATGAAGTTCCCCGTGCCTAGTTTTATGCTGATGTTAATGGAGCTTTACAGAAAATTGAGTCAGCAGAGCTTTAGTGACCTTGACGCACTAAACACCTCAGCAGCCCTGCTCTGTAAGTTTACGTGGTCTGCCATTTGTGGCTGAACTGCTGTGGTGTCTAAATGCTTTGAATTTGGATTAGTTCTACTTACAGTTGATCAGTTGATTGTGAAATTTCTGCTCACCTAGATATTCCAAACTGGCTTGTTGCAATGATGATATTCTACTACAGTACCATGCCTGAATTCATTGAGCTCTTTAGAACGATCCATTCTTCAAAAAATGTTTATAAAGGCAGACTGCATGGTTATGTGCTTGGTTTTATACACCTGTTTCAATGGGACTGAAAACACGTGAATTCAAAGGTTAAGAGGTGTGGCCCTATACTGTTCACATAGTGTATATAGCATGTAGTAGACCATTACAGTATTTATGTATGACAGAATATGCCAGGCACCCTGTTGCCCTGAAATTCTTCCTTCTATCTTTTGTGTGGGTAATGGCAGCAGTTTGACATGTTAGAAGCACAAATCATAAAATGAATGCTGACTGACTTCCACTCAGCTGTTTCAGTTTTAGGTTATAGGGTCATGGAGCAGTTGAATGCTGTGGTAGCTGATGTAAAATATGCTAGCAAAACTTGTTAATATGTTATCTGATCAGTCAAAATATCTTATAAGAAAGAGGCTTATCATGCTCATTGTACACAAAGTACTGGTACTGGAGGTGTATAGTGTGTATAAGTCAGTGGTATGGTCAGAAACCACATGAGTACTTGATACTAGAATAACACAATATTATCTTTTGTTTCTTTAAAGGATTGTTGAGGGATTACTTCCATGGGATTGGAGTCATAAGGTGAGATGCTGCATGTGCTGCTGTGTAATGAAATGTGCACTCTGGTACATGATGAAGTAGATCATCGTTCACCAGCATTTTTAGAATGATTCCTTTGTAATCCAGCCTCTGGACTGTGTGGTTTTTTTTCTTCCTAAAAATGTTATTTGCCAACAGTAAGTTTTGTATTAGCAACATTCTAGACACGGTTGCTTATTTGACGAGTAACACTCGGATTTAAGCAGTGTAGCTTCCAGATGCAGAGCTCACACTGTGTTTTTTTGTTTTTTTGGGTTTTTTTTAGGTTTTATAATTTGATGAAAACATGAATAAAATTACACAAGATGATGACATCTCACAAACAGAGAGGGAGCTCACGTCACCACCCTCCCCAAAACGATCTAGACCTGAGTGTAGAGTGATGAATGACCACAGTGGGTTTAGCAGGTTCGACTTTCCAGAACTTTTGACATTTAGGAAAACTAATCATTCCCCATCATCAGCAAGTACCCTGCAGAAAACCGAGGGCCTGATTAGCACATTTGAATGTTTGGAAGATGAAAAATCTCAGGAGCGACCACAAGACACTAAGTCTGATGTCAGTCCTATTACTGAGGGGACTTCATACAATAAGAGTACACACGTGGAATCATCTAAAGTGTGTTTTATTCCCACCGAGAGCTACCTACTCCTGGGGAAAGAGGAGCAGCTTCCAGTTACTGAAACAGACAAACTCAGCTTTTACCAGTCAGATGATACAGATGGTTCAGTAGGAGAGTCTGCCACCATAGCCAGTACTAACACATCCAGTCATTCTGATGGCAGACTACCAGGGACATCCCTTGAAGATCAAACCCCTGGTGGTTGCAGTCCTTACACTGGAAATGAAAAATATGGGAGACAGGTACAAAAAAATGTCTACGAAATGCAGACAGGAAATGTTACCTCAAGAAATGAAGAGGTCAAATGTCAGCCTAATTGTACTAATAAAGAATCAGTCCGTGACGTAGGTTTCTGTAGCACAAGGAGCCAATTTGCTGAAGTTGTAGAGACTACTCAGAAGGGGACTGAACCTGAATTTAATGAGTATATTGTTTTCACTAAGGAAGAGAGTGAGAGTAAGATATCTTCCAGTGATTATGCAGATTCTAAACCACTCTATTCAGACCCTGTAGAAGACCCCTCTGGGAACTTGGTAGAAGTTGGGAAAAAGGAAAAAAATGATTCAGGATTACAGTCCTGTGAGAAGGAAAATGTTTCTGTCTGTGATGGGAAAACAGAAGGCCAATTTAATAAGAAAGCCCTCATCCCTTTTGCTGCCGAATGCAGTGAAAGATCAATTCTTTCTCATGATGCGATGTTAGAAAGAAATCCTGCAATTGAGAACGCGAATCTCGATGTTGATGACCTCTGTGGGGAAAAAAGAGGGGATGGTGCTTGCAAGATAATAGCCAAAGCTCAGAGTGAAACAGCCGATCACACAACAGTGACTACATTGCCGGCTAGAATCAGTCAAGAGCCAGCTGAAGGAGATAATGATGAAGGCCCTTTCCGTGTAATTGACCCTGCGATCTGTAGTGAAACTGACAGGGAAGCTGAAGAAAACTGCCGTAACTCAGCAAGCGCTGCAGGCCCCAAATTATCTCCATCAGTAGAAGTCGACAAGATGGAAACGCCTCTTCCACTCCATTCCGACATGAGGCCATCAGAAAAGGTTTCATCTCCCGACCAGACAGAGTGCTTTAATAATGAAAGCAGGACATGGCATCAGGAAGGTGCAAACGATGACTTCTGTCAGGCAGGACCACAGTCTTGTTCCATCACCATCAATGAAATGCACAAGACTTTCATCGAATGCGACTGTCAATGGAAATCCAGTTCCAGCAGGAGTCCTACAAAGCCTCTCCCTCCTGGGAATCATGGAATACAAGGAAGCCACGGTTCCATGGGACACGAGTTCAAAGAGCAGAGTCGCTCCAGCTGTTTTTCTGTCAGGCTTGACCACCTGGAGACGCTGGAAGGCAAACATTCACAGAGAGAAGTTGACAGCGTGGACATGAGAGCTGTGATGAAAGAAAGCAAAGAAATCTTCTGTTTTGTGAAAGAATTGGAAATTAATGAATATATGAACCCAAAGAGAACAGTGGAGTTGGAGGAAAAACCTCTACTGCAGAAAGAACAGCACAAGGATAACACAACTGAAACTGAACAAAGAAGCAAGCTCGAGCGTTTGTCTGACCAACCATTCAGTGCTGATATTTCCATGACAGAAGTGGGGGAAGAGGAAAGAAAAGAAGTGACAGAAGTTGGAGACGAAATGAAAACTGATGGGCCTGAAAACTCAGAGACACTGGTGCAATCTGAGGATTATGTTCAGCGGCAAAATGACCAGAAAGCAGACATGACTCAACCGTCATCTAGTGAAGGCACTGGTGAATGGACAGAGTGGAGCAAATTGCCCTTGGGAAGCGAAGATGGACAAGAATACAAGCTTAGTTGTGTCTTTGATTGCCAAGACAAAGCTGAAAATAAAGCTGACTTTTCAGCCTTCAGTTTCAATTCAACAAGTGATGCAGTCGTACCGTGTCAGGGCAATTTAAGCCATTCACAGAAGGCTCACAATAATAACACTTCCATAAACTGCCGTGACAGATTTCCCCCATTGCCATCTGCTTTCTGTAACCTAGTGCTAGAGGGGTTTGACACTTTCGAAAAGATCCAACTCCCACTAGATGATGATGACGCCACTGGAGTGGGCAACATCCCTGTCCTCATCAGCTCGCCCAGGCAGCTGCTGAAAAGACCCGAGCGACTGCTATACCACTTTATGTCAGTGGCAGAGAGCGACATGCATGAGAGGATACCAGAAGACGAGTGTATCACTGAGAACATGGCAAACGGGCTTCTCAGCAGTGATTCCGCTTGTAATGAACTCCCAAACTTCATCTTAGGAGCAGATGCCATCGCTCTCGAATGGCCTGAGCGAGAGCCTAACTGTGAATCAGTCCGTGATTCCTCTGAGCACATTCAGGATGAATTAAACCCAGAGTTAATGTCCTCTACTGTTTCCGCTGAGAGTGACAGCCCTGCCTCTGGTGTGAACAGCTGTGCTGAGTTTGAAATGAAAAATCAGTTCGACTCGGTCTTGAAAGAGCTGAATTTGTTTTTTGAGATCAGTAGAAATGACTTTGTAAGCAACTGCAAACCAAACTTTATCTCACCTGAGCAGTGCACTGACATAACTAAAGTCTTGGAGGGCAACACTTCAGAACGCACAGAACATCTCACCAGTCCAGACGTGGGACACCACAGAGGCGCTCCATCAGGTATATTCGTAGGTTTAAGCAAACACAGTAGTACTGACAGCGCCCATGAGATACAGCAATAAGCACCCCAGGCGTTTCCTCTCACCGTTCAAATGAGATACTTCAGCTGCACAGTATAAACTAGGGTTGTTAAAAATACTAATACTTCAACGCTAATCAATACTAAAAATTATATTTAAGATTATGTACTAATTTGCAACTGCATCAATACCAGCAGTGCTGTCTTCACCTCCTCCAGTTGACTTAACTTCACCCAGCACCACTGCAGACAGGCATGCACACAGCCCTTCCCGTTACTGACATTCACAACACTGAAAAACACTTTGTGAAGTATTTAAAGAGGTCAGTAAAGTTCCTGTTTCTACAACACTGAAGTATTGAACAGTTATCATAAACGTTAACCTTACGAGTGCACACTTTAATGTCACCCATCAAACTGTTAGCAGTTAAATAACCACATTAGTCATCTCATGTTATTAAAGGAGCACCTCGCAGCTGCGGCTAATAATAAGCACCTCTTCATTTTTTTGTCGATTTTTGACGAGTGACGAGTGTTTTCTTGGGTATCAGTATTAAGTTGCAAGTTCTAGTATTGTGACAGCCCTTATGTAGACTGTCCTAATTTAGATGTCCAAATCCAAGCTAGCATGCTTAGATAAATAAATCATCAATGAATAGTTTGCGTAATGTACGTATTTGCTTATCATGATTTCCTGACAGACTAACAGAGATGACAAGACTCTGTGCTCAGACTGTGCTGGGTTTTTGATGGGACTTCAAGAAACAAGATCACATGTTAATTATTGTACCTTAGTTTTTTTTACTTTGTACTATTTCCTGCTGCTTGTAGTCAGAATGCTTACACAGCCTAATGTGCTGATAAACAAATTGTTTTTTAAATGTTTAAAATCTTTATGTAATGTTACAAAAAGATATAAAAGCAACCAAAAAAAACAAAGCAAAATAAAATCCAAAACAATTTGTTAAATTTGGTTCATAATATAAGTGCAAGAACCTGATAAATTGATAAAAGACAAGGAAATTTTACTTTTATTCCATTTAATTTAAATCATCCCAGCTGTTATATCACACTAAGGACTAATATCTTTTACGTTTGGGGTCAGATTGACCCCAGGTATCAAAAACTTCCAAAGATGTCTGCCATATAATTTAAGTAAATAAGTCCGATTAAATTATATTTTTAAAGTAGCAGGTACTTGATATGCAAAATAGTTAAAATTATCAAAAATAATAAGTAGAAAGAACTCAAATGGAAGAAAATGTTTGATGAACTGTTTGAGTCCAGCGTCTGAAAAATGGAGCAAGGGTTCTCAGTCAGATCCATCCTTGCTGATGTTTAGTTTCAACCGATAAAGGTGACAGTGGTCAAAAATGTGGAATTTGAGGCTTCAGAACAGTGCTGCATAAACCAATGGATAACATCACTGTGTCCACTTTCATCATGTATATACTGTCTATAATTTATGGACTATATTCAGTAAGTTTATCATATTTCTTTGAAGACGCAAAAAGTAGAGTGTCATCTTTAACATTTTTGACAAAATAAAGAAAAAAGTAACTCTTCCTCATTACTTACATTGAGTATAATCCACTGTATATAACTATATATTGGTTCCGTTAGGAGCTCAACTGATTATTCTTGGATATCCTGATAATTCTGCCAGTTTGTTCTGATTTTGACTGCTCAATGGAAAAATGTATCGTTTTCTGTTTTTATTGTTTTCTATTTTTTAGATGATGTTGACGAGGACCACAGCCTGGACATGTGTGAAGGTGATCCGGTGGTTTCTCGCACTGCTGTCAGTAGTGACGGAGAGCAGGAAGTGCCTCTTAGCGGACACCTGTGCCGGGAAGCACCTGTTGCAGAGAAACACAGAGGTTCACAGTTGATTTAATTTAAAATTTCTGGCCTCTGTTAAAAAGAAATAAACAACAAAGATGAATATATTTATGAAGAAAAGGAGCCTTGTAGCAACAAAGTGTCTCTGTGATTGGCAAAAATAACATGGTTGAAAATGTCAGAAGGAAAAATGACAGGCTTGAAAAAAACATTTCATGAGAGTTGTTTAATTAGAGTTAACCGCTCTTTTATTCCATTGTTTTCAGCGTTGCTCAGTTAACATTGTTTTTACAGAGCAGCGGGTGATTAAAAGGTCAGCTGAGTTAATTCACTGAGGAAATATAATTACTTTTATCGATTTGTCGTCTCAACCTGACACAGCGTACTCTCATTAATATTCCCTCCCCTTCCACAATATGCTGTGTGGAACGATAACGCGCTCCACCAATGCAGAAACATGGTCTGAAGGGTAAACAGAGCAGCAAATACAGTAGGACAGAATTAGCGAGTCCTTCTTCTCTCACTGTCAATATGCTGCTTTCAGAGCCCCGGGAGATGGAGCAAAAAGGGAAAGTGTGGTCTCCATCCTTTATGTGTCTGACTCTTATGGAACAACTGAGCCACAGTGAGTTTTATATTGGAAAGGCTAAGCTTACACTTAAAAACATTTCATGGATAAAATAGTGGGTTCACTTTGGATAGGATTTTTTTGTTTGTTTTTTTTTGTTTTCAGGATTTAAAGAAACAGTGCTGATATTTTTCATTTTGGCCAGAGGGGAATAGTGTAGATCCTTCATTAATATTTTAGACTAATTGCTTTAACATGTCAAAAATAGACATTTGAACAGATTGGGTTTGTACTGCATTTATAACCCCAGGTGTTTCTGCTGGGAGTAAAGTGGGCTTGCCTCTGAGTGTTTAACAGGAGAGGAATCTTACCACCTGCCTTTCTGAAGATGCAATGTGTTCTCCTTTTCTGTAAGCGGGACAGAATAAGTCTAATAGCAGTGCTACTCTGTCAGCACATTGATAAAGAGTATGTTAATCTTTTCAGCTTTAGTATATGAAATGTGTGGCACTTATTTTTGCTGTATATAATACTGCTAACACGCACACAATGTCATCTTGGGTTGCTGATTGTGGCTAACATTAGCAGTACTAGCAGAAGCAGCCTTTTCTTTCTTGCATTTTAATGTCCACATGCCTCCGCAGAATGTGGTTATGTGATGCTTCAGTTGTGTAGTTATATGCCAATTTACTTTAACACATGCAGCTTTCACACTTCTTACATTTCACCTAATTTGTGTAATACAAAGACAGAGTGGCACAGCCATCTGTTGTGGAGCTAATGTAGGATAGCAAGGTTGTAACACCTACAGGTAAATGTCTTTGTATGTTAATCAAATAATATCTGTTTACTGATTAGTATTTCTGGTGCCAGCTAGCATGGGCAGAGAACTTTAAATGCCTAGTTGACTCGTCACGCACACCTCTCTGGAGCCATAGAGAAACAGGAAGGTCCAGGAATAGCTGGTTCGGAGTGATTGAACTTTTAAAAATATAGAGAGCAGAATGTTCAGTAGGAAGTGGACTGCATATAGTGTCACTCTCTGAGACAGAAGTCACACGAGTCACCAAATATACCTGAGTGGCTCAAGTAAAAGATGTGTTATTTTTATGGTGTGTTATGTGTGCAGGACCACCTGAGCAGCCCAGGAGACTAGAGCCTCTGAAAACATGTGCACGGCCAATCCGGGTTGGACTTTCAAAGAGAGCCAAGACCAAACACCTGCACCGCCCCCACCCCTATCAATGAACTTTGGACATGCAATCAAGGGGATGTGTGTGAGTGTAAACAACCTTGTTTGAAGCTTTTTGATGCAGTGTTCAAGAACTCGAGGGTTATTATCGGATTTACAGCGTTCCTGTTTTTTCTTCTGCATCAAGTCGCTGTTATTTTTTCCTGAGTTGTTGAGGTTTCCGTACATTTTAATTACCCCTTTATCCAAAGATGTTTGGTTCCATAAAATATCCTGTCAAGGACCTTGGGCGTGGATCCGTTCTCAGTATTTACCAAAATTGTCCAAGCTGGAAAAATATTCAGGTTTTTAATGAGAAAATGTTCAAATGTTTACGTATTTATTTACTTATTCATATGCAGTATTTATCTTGTTCTTTTTAGCTGAGAGTATGGGTATGGTGTGTTATTTTTGCATTCTGTTGTTACTGTTGTCCTGAGCAGTTCTCCTGTTGCTTAGCTGGAGTTCAGTACTAAAAACTGCTTCTTTGCCCAAGCATTATTTATTAAAATATGTTTCTAATGTACACACTATGCATGGCTATATCTTTTGGAAAACTGATCCATGTTTTGTACAGTTTTCCTTTTTTTATGTCATTCCATCATTAGTGGCAGTTTCCTGCAGTGTTATTAAAAAACGTCTTGATCAGATTGTTGCTTTTTCTTGTGTTACATTCTTTACGTTTACTTTTTCTCAGCACCTTGGCAACTGTAGCGCCCTCAAACACCTTTCAAACAAAATACTGAGGCACAAAATAACAGCAGAGATTAACGAAATAACTACAAATGAACTCCCCTCATGTATTTAAAACCTTATAGTGTTAAAAAAAAATGTAAGCTTCTCTTTCGAGAGCTAGTGCATTGATTTGAACTCTGAGTCAGCAGTGGTTATGCTGGCTGTAGGCAGTGGAACGGACACCTCAGTTCAAGTTAAAGCAACAGTATCAGAAGTGCTTTTAAGGTTTGCATACCTACATTCACAGCTCCCCTTTTTTAAAGTGAATGAGATTGTTTTTATTCTCAATTCAGACATTTTCTTTTATAAAAATTGAAGGATTGTGCTGACAACCTGGCTGCACTTATTTAAAGTAAAAGCATATCCACATTGGGGATTTGTATCATATCATTATTCCCTATGGCAGAATTTTATTCAGATTATCTCAGCCTTCCCACTTTAGAAGCTATTTTGGTTTATTACCTTAAAGTTCTTTTTAAAAAAGAGAGAAATGAAAAAGTACATGTTACAGGACACATTTTGTTTTTGTTAAGAGTAATCAGGACATTTCTCTTAAAATTGGCTCCATATTTTCCTTTTAGTGTTAACTGGCATCCCCCTAAGTTCATTTTGTCAGAGTAATTTGAGCAGTGTTGTATTCACCCCTGTTTTTTGAGATTTTGGAACAAGATTTATTTAATGTTTTCATCACATCTCAGAATCGAAACGGTGGAACTTTTCTTTATTTTGTTTCAATGAGCAAGGTGTCTCAGCTGGCAGACAGGCAAGTACAAATAAAAGAGAAACAATGCCACGGTATGGCTTTCCAAAAATAATTGGATTCAGACGCTAAACATTCAATCTGCCTTTTTAATCAGGCACAGTCTGTGAAGGCTGTGGGTGTTGAATTAGATTTCTCTCTTTTTTGGTTTGTTGGTAATGATTTTGTCAGTGTTAGTTGTGTCTGAGCGGTATTTGCCCAGTTTGTTTGCTGATTTGTTGCCTGCTCCTATCTTCACATGGATATTTTCCTCTCTTCGACATTTTCAGCTCAGTTTCTTTTTAATGACAGATTTTTTTATCGCTCCTACAAACTGCTAACTTCTTAATACATTATTCATATATCAATAGCTATTATTCTAATAGCTTAATGTTCCATCGTTGTTTTTAATGATACCATATTTCTATCTCCAACTGCTGCTATTTCATCTTTAATTATTTCCTATTGATTACACACCAGCCTGTAATCTTCAGGTTTTAGTAACACTTAACTCGATGTGCAGTCGAGTGTGTTACCCAGGCACTATTACATAATTGTCAAATTTCTAAATGAAAGAATGATAAGCAATTTTTGCACATGCATTGTGATGAGGATGAGAAGTTAATTCAGACAGTTTTCCAGTTGATGAACTATACTTACTATTATGAGGAATTCTGTTTGACCGTCTTACTGTAGGTAAATGTGTTAGCAGACATGGTGAACACCACACAGAAAATGACTACAAAGCCTATAGGATGCAGAATGGGTGAGTCAGAGTTGGTTTTGGATGAAATCACCAACATTTGAATTTCAGCATTTTAATACATGTTACATTATGTGGACATAAAATTATTATGCTGAGACAGCATCATTGCCCAGAATATTTTTTATTGCAGAGCAACTTTACACATTACCAGGAATTTGACTCGGTATCCTTAAGTCAACTCAGTATTTAACACCGTTGCAATGTTGTTAACCTTCTGCTGCACATTGTTTCTGTGAGAAAGTCTTTTCAACCTCAAAACATCTAAAGTCTAGTTTGTTTGTTTTTTACATATAAACAGAAGTGCACAAAATCTTTAACAGTTTTCATCCACACAGTATGTAGATCTCATTAACTCTTTTTGCAGATCCCTTGGGCGCTTTGAAAGGGAAGTTATCCGAGCGACCCGCTGCAGTGACCCCTTGTGAATAAGGGAGCTGCTGAAGTAGCTTTATTAACTCTAAGAAATGAAACACATTCACACTTTGTAAAACACATTTGGCAAAGTGATGCACTTGTGATCCATAATGGTATCCAGCAAGAATACAGGTCAACCTTAACTCGTTATCTGTGGTCACCAAGCTTATGACTGGTTCCCGTAACTGTGTCTCTGTACCCAGGTCTTTACAAATGTTTCTGTGTCGTTCTCCCAATATAAAAGAGACTTGTGGGGAGGGATTGAGATACAAAGTCTATTTTTTATTTTTTTTGCCTGTCCCGTTTGGTTTTTTAGCCGTCAGAATTGATGTGTGAAAGCCAACAAAGATACCCAACGGATTTACTTTATCAAGTGGATCATCACGGCCTTGCCGTATTGGTCCATTTGATCGACACTTGTTGTTATTATTTATTTTATTTTATTTATTTTCAGTTGTTACAGACGGGACAGACATGGCTGGGGGATAGGAAAGGGAGAAAGAAAGATGAAGGAAAAGAAAAACAGGGGAAGAGGGACAGTGAGAAAGGGCACTTAAAAAGAGAAAAATCTCCTGGATCACCTGTTGAGAGAAGAAAAAAGGAAAAAAAAGAGAAAACAAGCAAAAAAAGAGAGCAACATAATAAACACAACACCATCGCATTAATCTAGCTAACAGTAAATAACAGTAAATACTAAATATTGAATGATGTTGTGCAGCACACAGGACAGACAGCGCACAATGTGCTTTGAAGTAGCAGCCAAGAAAGGTGTAGTTTGTGTCTGTGAACAGTGAACACCCGTGTGCACACCTGTGTGGATCAGCGCGCTTGTATTCAAAAGGTTTCTCCACGTAGCGATCTGGTAGAGGGTGTGGGGAGCCATGGCCCCGTCCCCCAGGGCATGAAGCAGGCATGGAGGAGATCCAGGCCCCAGACATCCAGAGGCCCCAGAGTGCGAGAGCCCAAGGAGGACCACCGGAGGGGCATCTGTGCCACCCTCCTGGGAAGAGCTGAGGAGAGTCCCAGATGAGGGGTCACCCAGTAGCCACGGGGCAGAAGCCAGAGGGGGCTGCAGTGGTGTGTCCGCGGGCTTTGCCGGCAGCCAGCTGTGCCAGAGTGAACTGAGGCCCAGAGGCCTGAGGGCCCCCCACCCCCCAGAAGGGGCCCGACCAAACCACGGGTGCCAGGCCCCGCCAAGCAGTCACCGGGAGTGAGCCAGTATAT
>VUQG01024047.1:0-17652 GCA_015106755.1 Etia nguti | reverse complement strand
TAATTAATAAAGTATTGAAAAGAGTAATAAGAGTAATATTACAACTAAGTAGCTGCCGCCATTGTTGGAAACTGGAATTGGCTGGGCCGCGCTATGAATTCTGGGATAGGCTGGGCCACGAAGGATACACCCGACCCATCCTTCAAATTTGGGGAAATGAAGGACGCATTTGTCGGCCGCATTTGGAGCAGCCTTCGAATTGGGTCAGCCTTCGTCGCCTGGCTGTGACGTAATCGGCCTTTAAATTCGGCCTCCGAAGGATGTGGCCCCTGAATTGGGATATAGCACATGTGTAAGTGTTTCACAGCAGCCGAAAGGTAAGAGGTCACTGTGTGTTTGTGTGTCTGCAGGTTTGGACAGCCTGCTGCACAAAGACTGGAGGGGGCAGGGTTTCGACTGGGGCATTGATCAGCTGATCGCTCTTATCCAATCAGAGAAGGATGTCGTTAGTCAGTCACAGGTTGGTCCGCTTTGTTAATTGTTAAAGTCATAAAAATATTTTTGTTCTGATGTTGTTTTAAAGGAAAAAAATAATTTTGTGCTAAATTTTACCTATATTCAAAATATTTTACTGGTTTATTTAATATTTTTATTTATTTCTCAAACAAAAATATATTTTTAAACGTTTTTTTTATTATTTAAATTTTTTGTAACATTATATGTAAAAACACTGTCAAAAATAAAACAGATTTTTAAAAATGTATATTTTTAGTATTTTTTCATTTTAAATGTCTTTATGTTAACAAAACCCTTTAATGCAAAATGTAGTATTTAGTTGTTTTAAAATACAAATTTAAACAAGTTTTCAATTAAATAAAATATTTATTAATTTTATTATTAGTTATTTAATTAAAAAAATATATATATTTAAGTGTCTTATTTGAGATATTAAAATTAGATATAATACAGATATAATTATTTTTAATTTAATTAAAAAAATGTCTACTACTTTGGTAGCTCAAATTTTTTCTCTCATTATTTTAAAACATTAGACACAGTGAAGGTGAATATGGATTAAATTGTTTACCTATTTTATTGAAATAATTATTTTGTTTACTTTTTTTTTTTTATTTGTCTCCTGGATGTAGGAGATTTATTTTCTGCCATATAAATAAATTTTAAAAAGCACGAGAGAAAATACTTGGCTTGACCTCTGACCCCTTCTGTCCATGTGCAGGGGAGCAGTGAGCATGTGCGGGCGGCGTGTGTGATCCAAGCAGCCTGGAGGTCGTATCAGACCAGACGCAGAGTGAAGAGTCTCAACAGAGCCGTCAGCGTCCTGCAGAGGAAGTACAGGTGACTACTTCCTATTGTTTGGCCAACATGAGACCACAGAAGCCCCGCCTACCTCAAACCAGTTGTCAAACTGGAAGTTTCAAACTGTAAGACTCCATGGGAAACCAATCTAGAATTTCATTTATCAGACAGATCTAATGGGGCCCAGTATAACATGAATATATAATAAATAGGGATTATTTTGAACTGTAAATCATTCAAAGCTACATTAAAAGAGTCAGAGGATAAAAACATGGAGCTGGAAACAAGCAGGAGCACTTTAACGTCTCCTTTCACTCGTCGAGTGATCGAAGCAACCTCACAGACGCCTATAGTTCAACCTCCGTTGGTGTGTTTGTGTGTCAGGGCTTGGAGAAGGGAGCAGCAGCAGCAGAAGGAGGCGCAGCTGTGGGAGGAGGAGCTCAAGTATCAGGTGAACCTGTGTCTTCGTTGAATTTTTGATTCATATGACAAAACTGTTCATTCCTCTATTCTTCTAAATCCATTCTAGCTATTCCCAGAGTTACATTTTTGATTTGAAGCCTGCGTGTGTTTTATTTACTAAAGCTTATTTGCCGTGCTATTTTCAGGTGTGTGTGAGGCGTCAGCAGGCGAGGAGGAGGTTCCACCAGAAACAGAGACAGCTGCTGCAGCTGCTCCCAGCAGGTGAGAGACACAAAGCACCTGAAACCACGAGGCAGTGTAGAAATCACTAAACCTTAAACTCCCTCCTGTTCATACTCAGAGCTCCATCTCTCTGGGTTTGTCTTTAGTTTCTGTTAAACTCATGAAGTCTGTGTTTTAGAAAGAAAGAACTCCTGAGAGCAGATTTTAAAATCTTATAAAGGAGATGCCTGCACCTCACAGGGTTTATAATCTCCAACTCTCCTGCACAGCCCAATATTTCTGTCATGACATTTAGTGTTCTTTTTTCCAATAAACTGCTATGATAATTCATCTAAATGAAATGATAATGAAACAGAGTCTGGGGACAGTCTCATGTTCTCATGTGGAAGATTTGCTTTAAAATAATGAAAAATGGGAAATATTTGATTTTTTTTCTCATTTTGTTCAGTGAAGGCTGAACAGAAGTTTGATTTAGGGTTCTGCTTTAAACTGGTGGGATCGTGGTTGGTTTCAAACACCTGACTCTGTGTTTGTGTGTTCAGACCAGGTGCAGTCATACCTGCAGGAGTGCGAGCATCGAGCGGCCGTGGTGATCCAGAGCTTCTGGCGAGGCTTCAGAGAGAGGCGACACTACAGCAGCACGCAGCGGCACATGCTCAGACGAGAGCAAGCTGCCAGGACGCTGCAGAGAGCGGTACACACACACATCTGTTGAGTTTTACATCTCTGCAGCTGGTTACTGTTTACTCCTTCTTCTCTTTCGTTTCTCTCAGGTACGTCGTTTTCTACAGAAGCGACCAGCAGCGAAAGTCCCCCCCCTCCCTCCTTTCTGGATTGGTCAGAAAGGTTTGACAGACAGCCGGAGGGCGGAGCTAAAGCGGCAGGTGGATGAGTACATCGCTACACATCGGGTAAGAGATTAATTTCAAAAAGTACTCAACTGTTAACCACGATGCTTTGCACGCTGCTGATTCGTGTGTGTGTGTGTCTGTGCGTGCGCCCTCAGTCGTTCCGTGTGTCTCCTGAGGAGTGTTCCTGCCTCCATGAGGAGGTGCAGCTGCTGCTGCTGTCAGTGCGGCAGACAGGAGCTCAGCAGAGGATGGAGGAGCAGCGGGTAGAGGCGCTGCTGGCTCACGTGCGCACACAGCTGGAGCTGCTCCGAGGTCTCTCACACACTCACACACAGCTTCACAAATCTGGAGTTAAACTGAGATCAGTCGGATCAATTAATAACAGTTGATCAATTAGTAACTAGTAAATATGTCGGCTCTACAGATGCTCCGCCCCTCTCTGTTGTCACGGAGACAGACGCTGACGCCTTCCTGAGCCCGTCAGGCCCCATCGCTGCTCGTGCCCGCGACGCCCACAACGCCATGCTCCAGGCGAGCCGGCTGCCCTGGTGGAGGACGCTGGGAGAGACGGATGCAGGTCATGTGGATCCATTGGGCTCCACCCACCTGCCTGAGCTAGAGGAAGAGCTGGGAGGACTGTACATAGGAGGGACAGTGGCGGACAAGAAACAGACTCAGGTGGACGAAGTCAAACTGTAACGTGATCTCACAGGTGAAATATGCACTCGCACATCTGCTGACGGAGAAAATGTTCTTATAAACATAGACTGTAAATAAAGGTTGGACATTCCCTGTTGTAAGTGTCTGTGTTTGGATGAGAAAATGGAGTGCTAAGCTATTAGCTCAGCCTACACTGTATAGGAGCATCACACAGACCTGATACCTGCTAATTAGTGATCAGTAACATCCGAATAAAATCCTAGAATTCCACTCTCCAAAACTGGAATATTTGCTATTGTTATTAACCACTCAGGAGCCATATTAGTCCATCAGCAATGCTCCAAAAAGGCTCCAACAGCACAAACATGTCGGAAGGTCCGGTTCAGGGCCTCCAGTTAGCTAAGGTCAAACCTAGCAAACAGCTAGAAGCTACCTATCAGTCAAACAGGCCACACCCCTAATTCAATTCAATTCAGTTTTATTTATATTGCGCCAAATCACAACAACAGTTGCCACAAGGAGCTTTATATTGTAAGGTAAAGACAGTAATACAACGAAAACAGAGAAAACCCCAACAATAAAATGCTAGTTTATTATCCTTAATGCAATTTAAACAGGAGTTATAAATAAATTCACCTCGTGTACAGCTGTTCTGAAGGAGGAAATTAGCTTTAGACATCAAAGACGGACTCCTGATGGAAGCAGAGGATAAACTCTCTGCTTAAAAGTCCTTTTAACCCACTTTCCTACACAACTCAGAATGCACCCTGACAGGTTGGTGGAAAATATCCACTCAGATGATTTTTATTGCTACTTTTATTGCATTAATCTTAATCAGACACCAGAGGGAGCCACTCCTACAGCCCAGCAGCATGCTGGGAAGAGGATTTCTCTCCTGGCTGAAAGGAGGATGAAGATGAAGAAGAAGAGGGTGAGAGGCGCTTGTTTTTCTTCCCTGGACAGCCCTCGAAGGACGGCGTTTGTTTCACTCATTAAAGTTTAAAAAGACTGAAGTCATTAAAGTTCCTCAAACAGCTGGAGGTTTCAGGAAACTCCTCCTCCTCATCTTCCTCCTCCTCCTCTTCCTGATGCGCTGTGATGTCAGAGGCGCTCCAGCGTGCAGAGCCGGGTATTGATCGCTCTCATTGATTATTGATCCGAGCCTGACGGGTAGCAGGGGCTCAGCAGATATTACATAAGCAGCTGTTGAGCGTGTTGGAGGGAAACAGCTGCAAGAGAGCGACGCTGCAGACAAGCAGGTAGGACATCACTTTTTATTTTACACTACTGTCTTCATCATCATCTTCAGTAAAACTCACAGGTGAGTGCTCACTTCTTTTTATATTCGACTACAGTAATGTGAAGCTAAAGTACAGTTAATAAATCAGCACTTATGATGAAATCCTCAATCAAAGCAGGACTTTTATTAATAATAAGTTTAAAAACAGGACTTTTTGCCCCATGTGTTATAATATAATAGATATATATGTAATACTGTAAATACTAGTTTGTACATCTTTCTTTAATTTCCTTTCTTTGTGTTTTGTACTTAATTACCAAACCAAATGTTTGGGGGGAATAAGTTGAAAATAAACATCACCTGTGTTTGGGGTCCAGTAAATCTTTTTAAAAGATTTTTAGGGACCCAAACTTTGAATAGTTCCCTCATGCTGGGCTCTGCTGAGGAAGTTGGTGTATCAGAGTTGCAGATCTAAAGGGGTTAAATTCAGAAGAATGTTGAGAGGCAGGCTTTTCATTTCAATCCTTGTTCTTACTTCCCTCCTCCACCTCTCACCATCCAGAGGTCTCCCGTCCTCTTCCTCAGGACCTCTTCTTTTTTCTCCAGAGATGCCTGGGACTCTTCTCAGGTTCCCCAGCTTGCCGCGGGGGGTCACCATGCCAGCGCTGCTGAACTCTTTGCCCCGAGGCATCAACCCTCCCAGTTTACCCAGAGGCATCACCATGCCCAGTATGCCCACTCTGCCCAGTTTACCCAGTATGCCCCGTGGCGTGACCATACCCAGCCTGCCCAGGGGGGTGTCGCTGCCGAGGACTGTCGCCATGCCGGCTGTAACCGAGGCTCCAAGGCGGCTGCTGCAGGACTGCTGCGCCGTGCTGGACCACCAGACAACTGGAGGTAACTGATACAGTGAATACACTGGCTGCTTCACATCAAGACTCCAACAATATTTGTAAGGAGGTCTTTGAATCAACAGATAAAAGATGGATGTACTTTTAAATTCTTAAAACAGAAGCCGAAGCAGAAGTACCTTTAATCTTCTTACTAATATTCCACATGACCTCGGTAAACACTTTTCTGATGTGTTTATACCCCCAGTCTCTAGTTTTGGGTCTAACTAATTAAGAATGAAGTCCACTGTGTAAACTTTGGTCTCATTAGAATCAGGAAAGAGGAATAACCGGCCAACAACTTAAGACTTATGCAGGAGTCTTAGCAGGAATAAATAGATGGAGCCAAGCCTAACAACAATAATATATAATATTATGTATTTAGGTTTAGTGGAAGTTATTGTTCATAAAAAGGGCTTTTAAATTACATCCCACTGTGGATCAACAGTCTGTTTATAACATTACTTTCATGGTCCAAAGCTCCAGAAATTAGGAAACATATAATATAGATGCTCTGACTCGACTTCGACATTTTGAATGAACATTTAACACTTAATTTTCTTTTCGTATTTTTACTGAATATATGTGGATTTTTTTTTATCACACTAGATCTCAGCACAACACAATAAAACTACCATCAGACCGATCGTCTTTTTCAAAAAAGAAAAACATCAAATACTTCTGTCCTTTTTTCCCACATAAACTCACTTATTAAGTCTAAAACATGTAAGCAACATTATGTTAAAAAACCAGAAAGTGAGTGATAATTTAAGAGAAGAAGACAAATGAATGTCAGTTTCAGTTTTGTTCCCTTCATGCAGTAAAAACAGAGCAGATGAATGTTTTCAGTTCTGCAGGTTTCGGATATATATTTTTTTCATTTTCTGTTGGAATGATGAATAAATCCAGAGCAGATTATAGAGCGCTGAGCTGCTGCACATGGCCCGGATCTCTCTCTCTCTCACACACACACACACACGCGCGCGCACACACAGAAAAGTCTTTCAGGGTTAAGAGCCTGTGGGAGTATAAATACTACACTGTATTAAATCTGTTTTATTCCGTTTTAACAAACTCGTTAACAAACAGCAGCTTTTTGTTTTATTTTAAATTTTTAATCTGGAGTTAAAACAAGCAGCTGACATGTAACAGCATTTTCAACATCATCCTCTGACATTTAATCTGAACGTCGAGATACGAGCTTTATAACTGACGGTGAATGAAAGGAGGCGGGGCCACGTCAGTGTGTATGTGTGTGGAGGATTAACCACAAGTGTGTGTGTGTGTGCGTGTGTGTGTGTGGTGGATGTGACAGTGTAGATGTGAGCTGAACGAGTCATCCTCATGTACGGTAAGAATTATTCTTTTTATTTATTAAGCTTATCTCAAAATAAGTAGAAACAGGTTTAAAGAAAAAACAGAGGCATAAAAGAAGCTTCACTTAGCCAATAAAAGTCCTGAAAAGATACGCGACAGTTCACCTCTATATCAGCTTTTATCCTCAAATCTACCTCTTAGTCATGATGTCAATGTATTTTAAAGGGACAAGATACTGGATCTGTTTTTTTTTCTACTTTAACAGTTTAAAACAAATGTTATGAAGCTAATAATAATAATAATATTAATAGTAATAAAATGAATTACAGCTGCAAGCAGTGATAATTGGGTGTATCAAGGCATGCTGGGATTAAAGTGTTTCCTGTAGGCATGTGGATTTCTGATTGGCTGTTGCAGAAAGGTAGCGTTTATTACAAAAACTGTGTGACGTTAAAGGAACGCCTGCTAGTTGTTCATCGTGTTGCTGTGAATAATATGTTAACACAGTGTCACAGCAGTACCTGACATATTAACGGCCTTCAGTGTATTGATTGATGTTTTTGGACATGCCCCTCACAAACCTAGACCTTAATTTGAACAAATGTTTGAAAAATTCCTTCTTAAAATAGTATTCGATGTCATTAAAACAATTTTGTTTAGGAAAAGTTTTAAAGTACACTAGTTACCGGTTTCTTGGTTGCCATGGTGATGGCTATCAGATTTGTCCATACAACATACAGTAGTGCTGCAAACATTAAATTTAAATACTTTTTAAAAATGAAATACAATTTGTCCTAAAAAACTATCCAAGTATCCTGTTGCCACTGGGTGGTGCTATGATTACTTTTAAATATGTGTGAATTCCACAAACTTAAACATTTTATGGCAAACAACTGAAAGTTGTCACGATGCCACAGATGCGCCTTTCAACAGAAAGTTAAAAGCTTCACAGTGTAGCGTGGCTGCAGTCTGGAGGTCAGACTGACCGAAGATGAAGTTGATCTACATGGTGTTTGCTACTCGGCATGGAAATAGCCAAAGAATGAGCCTCAACTTCATCAAGTTCAAAATGGTTGACCTCCTGTTGGGTTTAGAGCGTTTCTTAGAGTTTCTTTAACATGTTGGAAGTACGACCAAATTTCATGTACCTGAAACACGGCAGCGGAGCTCCTCTGTTGTATAATAAATTAGTGACATTTTCACAAATCACAAAGTGCAAAATTGTGAGCATGTTTAGGCTGGACTTGGACTCCTTTTCTTTAATGCAGATATAGACGTTTTTCTTATTTTAAGTTGAATGAATGAACTAATGATTTACTTAAGTCATTAAAGGTTGGCTCATTTTAAATGTGTTTTTGTGTGTGTTTTTTTTTTTTTTTAATTATCCCTAATAAGTCAACTATTTGTAAATTCATCATCCTGGTTTTGTTGGTTGTGGTATTTAATTTACTGGTGTTTAATTTACTGAAGCATAAAATAAATTTTTATTTCTAATATCAAATAATATCAAATAGTTCAAGAAAAGAGTCTGTTTTACTTTATTGAAACATATGAGGATGGATGATGACCATTATTCTTATTTAAAAAACAAATAAAAACTAAACATACCACTGTCATGGGATTTATCATACAATTAATGTAACTAATAATTCATCTGAACAACAAAATAAACATTAAAAACAGTGAAAAGATACAATTTTAAACCAATCCAAAAAGCTATCAGAAAAGTATGATCTGCTGGTTCTGCAGGCTCTGAAGGTCCCAACATGCCACCTGTCCTGGTTTTTGAGATTAAACAACATGCTCGCAGTAACAGTGTGGACTCTTTAAGCTCTGCTAACTAAAAAACAAACAATATAAACACATTATGTAACAAACCACTGCAGGATTAAGATGTGGTCTCACTGCTGCATTGTGTGTGCGTGTGTGTGTGTGTGTGTGTGTGCGCGCATTTGTGCGCGTGCGTGTGCATGCGCACTCGTTGTTGTGAGGACCACATCTTCTTGCAGTCTTCACTTTAGGACAGTTTGGGTTTACAGGTTCAGGTTTGAATCAGGTTTATGTTCAGTGTGTCAGGGCCCTCGTAAAGTCAGGAAGACGAGCGTTTGTGTGTTGCACTGGCAGCTGACCAGTGGCAGATCTCTTGTCTCCTTTAATCCCCCAAAAGCTGTGATGCTGAACATGGAGAGAGATGAATATCAAAGAAAATCTATAAAAGTCCAGTACAATACCTCAACTCTACTGCCCACCTTAGGCCGTTACAAACATTTTTTTAAAAACTCACTACTGAAAACAGGTTTTTATAATAATTCCACCTGCTTTATAGACATTTTAAAGAATTTTTGTGTCTTTATGTATTTAGTATATTATATATTTACAAACTAATAAAATTATAAAAAATGGCTCCACAGTTTTCCAGCTCCAACAGAGGCTGAAATAACTGTGTTAAAAAACTGTGTTAGTGACGTTGTCTATTAACTACCAAAAACAATGGAAAAGAAAAATTTCTCAATTTCAGAATTCCTAAAAAAAGTCTGCATGTGCATTAAGTCAAAAGACACCATAATTACTCAGATATATTATAAAAATTGTGAATATTTTAAATAAAATATCAACATTTTGAGTTATTAAAGTTATTAGAGGACATTTTAAATATGGAAATGTTTCTCTGAAGCCTGCTGTGTTTCAGACTTTCATATACATTGTAACTGAAGGAGGAAATTTAAATGTGTCTCTGTGTTCAGGGCTGTGTGGTTGCTGCTGGGCGCTTCGTCCACGCTACAAGCGGCTTGTCGACAACATTTTCCCAGAAGACCCTGAGGTAAACACGTGTACACCACACAGTCTTCACATGTATTTTAGTGCTTCAGTGTCAAATGTAATCAAAATCCAAAGATGTCACATTTATTTTACATATTCATGAAGTTTCAATAAGCTACAGAGTAACAACATCTCTGTGTGTATTTGTGTGTGTGCGATCAGGAAGGGCTGGTCAAAGCCAACATGGAGAAGTTGACCTTCTTCGCTCTGTCTGCTCCGGAGAAGCTCGACCGCATCGCTGCGTACCTGTCAGAGCGTCTGACCAGAGAGCTGAACCGCCACCGCTACGGGTCAGTACACACAAACACACTAAAGCCCACACAGATGGCATTAAATCATTATGCTGAATGGCAGCTTAAATTAATAAAATTCTGCTTAAAAATCATTGAAAAAAGACATTCAGAACTCAGGATCTTGATTATCCCTGTAAAGCAGAGTAGTTGCTTCTACATCTGTAGATGGTTCCAATCAGCAGTTCAGGTTTTTTAATACTCCTGAAATCTAAAGAGAAGGGTGAAAGTATTACAAGCTTCACAGAGCAGATGGTGAAATCAGCCCACCTTCTCTAGAGGAGTGACTAATCTCAGAATGGGGTTTAAAATATGACACACACATGTTTAACAGCAATGTGAATTTTTTCTCCCCCCCTCAGGTATGTGTGCATAGCGATGGAGGCGATGGAGCAGCTGTTGCTTGCATGTCACTGTCAGAGTATCAACCTGCTGGTGGAGAGTTTTCTCAGCACACTGCGTCTACTGCTGGAGGCTGACAAACCACACCTCCACATACTCGCCACCAACTCTGTATGTAACACTCTGCAACTGTGGACAGCTTTTAAAAGTTTTGAGATCTTGGTAAAGTTTTCATGGGCTTGCACTAAAGGAAACATTTACTAATTAGGAGCTGCAGCGAGTGATGTTTATTTGTTATTCATTATTTGTTAGTTTGACCATTCACCAGTCTTTTAACATTATTAAGTGTCATGTATTATGAGGAACTGCAAGTATTTCATCTAATGAAGGAAAATCTCTTAATGAATTTTACAAAGCAGAAATTGTATCACAGTAGGCACGTTTCTCAGAACTGTCAATAAAAAGGATAATTAATTATCCATCTGTTTAATTTTTATATTTGTTTTATAAGTGGATCTAAAGTCTAATTAAAGGGCAACCTATGCATACAATTTACATTTGAAATTTCTTTTAATACTCAAAATTGAACAGTTTGACTTCTGCTTGGCGAATTTGGAAAATATTATCTTATTATTTCTAAATTTGTTTCTTGTTTTAACTGTATGTATTCATGTGTAATTGGTTTTCAGTGTGTTTTGATGGATTAACAGGCTCATTTTGTGTGTTGCATAGTTTGTAAAGTTTGCAAACATCGAGGAGGACACACCGTCATATCACCGGAGCTATGACTTCTTCGTTTCTCGCTTCAGTGAGATGTGTCACTCTGATCACGAAGACCTCGACACCAGAAACAAGTCAGTTCTGAGGTTTAACTTTGACTTGATACTAGCTCAATACGAGCTCACAGACACTATTTAAGCACATTTCTCTCTGTATAAGAGGATTATTGTAGAATAACCCAAAATTATGAACAGTCTCATAAAACAAACAACAAAACAAAACTCAGCTTCAGAGTCTGGAGATGAACCTGTATTTATTGTGTTTATGGGTAAACTTATGAAGTTTGTGTGTGTTTAGGATCCGTGTGTCGGGGATCCGCGGGCTCCAGGGCGTGGTGAGGAAGACGGTGGACGATGAGCTGCAGGTGAACATCTGGGAGCCGCGTCACATGGAGCAGATTGTCCCTGCCCTGCTGGTCAACCTGCAGCAGCACTCACAAAATGACAGGTACAGACATGTATTAATCTTAACACTTTCGTACACCTACACAAGTTTTACTGCTGTATATGTAAAGCGACATCTGTGTTTAGGATTATATTTAAAAGCAGTGCAGTTGGTTCCCACATTCAGCTGGTGACACTAAACTTCAGCTAATTTTGAGATTTTGTAAAATTGATAAGAAACTTAATAAGTTTGGTACGCTCTTTATGGTGCTGTTAAATCATGTGGTCAAATAAAACAAAGCCAAAAGTCACTGAAAGTACATTTAAACAGTTAAATTTACTCAGAATATTGTATGACATTTGGTTAGTGGCTTGTTTTCAGCATTTCCCTCTTTGTGTGTTCAGCGGTTCTCCAGCAGAGCAGACGGAGGTTTGTTTCAGGGAGCTGCTGTGCCGAGCTGCTTATGGACACATTAACAACGCTATCAAACCAGTGCTCATGTAAGATACACTCTGTATTTATAGTACAATAGTAGTATTGCTCCTTACGAAAGCAGAGTGCTTTGCATTAAGTACACAGAAAAAGATTAACAAAGATTTAATAATTTCTTTGAAGTATGGAGTCAAAACATCAAACACTCAATCAAATATATATAATACTGTTGGACTCTATTATAGTGACTTTGCAATTCAAAACAATGCTTATTTATCTTGCACATGCCTTCATCCTCAACCTCAGTTTATCCTCTGCCATTCTGAGTAGCTGTACAGTAGTAGCAGCAGTATTCATTTAGTATATAGTATATATGATATGCCATAATAATATATCATTACATACAGATCCCTGGACTGTCTTTCAGGCACCTGGACAGTCACAGCCTTTGGCAGGGACGAGGGTTTGCTGTTCAGTGTTTTCAGATCATCATGTACTCTATTCAGGTTTGTTATTACACTGATAATCATGTACATACTGCACTATAATAATACTTGTCATTTCATACAGCAAGTTAAATTAATAAACTTAAATTACCTCAGCGTTAAAGTAATATATATTTAAATGCCCTTCAAAGAAACTTAAAGGAAATGCTCTTAAATAGACTGTGAAGTTAAATACAGATCTCTAGAAAGAATGAACTTACTTATTTTAACTGTGTGTACTTAAGTACGTACTTTAGCTTAAACATAATTACTTTATTCAGTTTAGTTTTGTAAATGTATGGTAACATAATTTTAAATAAAACGTAACTGCTGTTATATTTATGTAACAGTAATGTCAACTTAATTATGTTAACTGTAATTACCTAATTAGAAAGTACTGTAGTATTTAATATTATAGTTTAAGTATTGAAAAATAAGAATAACAAGTTTAAACTAAGATTAACTTAACAAGATGCATTTGTTTAAGCATTTAAGCACAATTACTACAATCTTAATCTTACTGTAGTGTAACTGAAACTTAATTTAAATGTATTTTCAATATAATGTTAGTTAAATCTACAAAGTTGGAATAATAATAATTATTTTAAGTACAAAATGTGGGAAATAAATTAACATTAAGTACTAAACACTGCTAATGGTACATTCCTTTTACTCATCCTACATTTACCTTCAAAGCACTTAACTGTCCCCAGCTGTACTGGCTGTATTACGTGTCACTCCACCTGCTATTCTGTAACTGAACTGAACTCTTGGTCAGTCCCAGCACTCCCACCTGGTCATCCAGCAGCTTTTGGGTCACCTGGATGCCAACAGCAGGAGTCCAGCTTCAGTCAGAGCTGGGATCGTGGAGGTCCTGTCTGAAGCAGCTGTTATAGAAGCGATTGGATCTGTCGGTGAGCCTCCAGCTCACACACACACATCTGTTTATCTATACACAGTAATGCTTAATGTTACTTATACTGTACTCTGCAGGTCCCACAGTGTTGGAGGTGTTCAACACGTTACTGCGACAGCTGAGGCAGAGCGTGGACTACCAGCTGACTGGTTACTATGACAATGCTGGTAAACATAGAACCAGCTCGATTGAAGAGAAAAAACTGCAGGACGCCGTCATCAAAACTATTGGTGTGTTCAATTCTGGTAGTTTAGCACTTTTTTGCATGAAAGGTGACAAACTTTCCTTTGTACTTTTCATTTTATTAACTTCGTTTGAGCTGTTGTTACCTCCTGACGTTTCAGGATCCTTTGCCAACACACTGCCTATTTACCAGAGGTCAGAGGTCATGCTGTTCATCATGGGGAAGATTCCTGTTCCTGGTATCTACCCAGCCTTGGGTTCACCCAACTCCGGGTACCATTCACACTAACTGTGTACCAGCACATGAACAATTTCTAGCCTAACTAGCTTATTCTAGCCTGTAGTTAACACTGTACTCACCTAGTATTTGACAAAATACTAATGAAACACCTTAATTTTCCTGTGAGACCAAAGAATAAATACGATTCTTGTCTCAGGTTTGAAGGCAGCAGGATGATACAGGTGATGCTGCTGAAGTCTCTCCTCCAGGTGAGTTCACTTTAAAACCCTCCAGCTCTGCTCTTACCTTTTGAAAGCACACAGTTAAAATTATAAAGGAAAACCTGGAGTGTCGGTGAAGTGCAAATTTATCGTGGATTTTGAAATCAAAATGGTGTTTAGTTTGTTGGTTTATCAGATAAACAGCAGGTGAAACTGATTCTACACTTGCTGATTAAAGTTGTATGACTGAATAAAACTGAATAACGTATGGTTCAGGTAAATCAGAATTTACAGCACTTAAGGCTCATCTTTGTAATCTTTGAAGATGTATTCATGGAAGCTTAAATAAAGTTTTCCTGTCAGCCTGATGTGTTCGCTGTCCCTCCTCTGTGCCTCAGGTATCGGAGCATTACGAAAGCAGCAACCTGCTGACGGCACTGCCCTCGTCCTTTCTGGAGCCTCTGCTGTCCTTCACTCTGATGGAGGATCCGGAGATCCGCCTGCTCGTTCTGTCCATCCTCACCTCGCTCATTGACAGACGCCACAACGCCTCCCGGCTCACCACAGCCAGGTCACATTTCCACAGAGACAACACCACCACTACTAGAGACTAATGACCAATGTGGAGAATAATGAGTTGTAAAGAGCTCCACCCTGTGGCAGGGGGATGTCACTGGAGACCTGCTGATCATCTTTAGCTTGTGATGAAAATAGTTTAATTACTTACACTTTTCTCTCATTAAAACATGATCTGCAGTAATTATTTTAGGAAGGTCACATAGCATGTTCGGTCATTCTAAAAAGGTTGGAGGCGTTTCACATTATTTAAACAAAGATACTGCTTTACACACATTTTTACAACAGGCTTGAAAGACGCAGTGAATCCGCCTTATAAGACCTTTGTTCAGTCTCTACCTTAAATTTTAAAGTTCTACTGGAATCGACATGGGCAGGCGTAGTACAGCAGGCGGTGTACTACGGTAGCCAGATGCATTTTATTTAAAATTCTCCTTTGGTTCCCTCATCCATAGAGCCCACATGGCTGTTCATTTTGGTCCTACCATTATGGAGTTATTACAGCAGAAAACTGAAACATAGCCTTCGGCTAAAGGCGTTAACTGACCTGTCAGGGATCAATAAGTTATTGGTTATGTGTCTACAGTGTGGCATTTGATGTCTCATCCTTGGAACTGAAAGAGGACAGATGCTCTCGACAGGACAACCTGTTCATGAGGAAGGTAAGCTCACATCGTCAGAAACACCACGAATGATGTCACTAGTTTGAACGTTCAAGGTTGGAGGACTTTATTTCAGAGATTTACACCAAAATTTGATCAGATGGCTTTTAAAGGTGGGGATGTACAGCAGGATATTTGCACGTTTCAGCATGATGTGTTTGTGTTCATGCAGCACGCTCAGCGTCTCTACAGACATGTCTACCTGGCCTCAAGGGAGGAGAACAGTGGACGCAGCCACTACCAAGCCCTCTTCACCTTATTGGCTGTTTTAAATGTGGAACTGGCCAGTGAGGAGGTTGTAGTGGACCTGATTCGACTGATCCTGGCTCTGCAGGTAGGCAGAACCTCTGTGATATGATTTAAAGGCCCGTGTAGGGACAAAGTTTAGCTTGTTAATGCTGCGGTGTGTGGTGTTTACAAATAAGCAATAAATAAAATAGCACATTGCTTCTTCCTCTCCCTTTAACTTTCCTGTGATTGGCTGCACAGGAGCTGACTTTGTCCAATCAGGAGAGTCTGTCAGTGTTTAATCGCTGTGGGGTCCACGCCGTCTGTGCCGCCTTCCTCAACCTGCTGTCACAACTTGGCCCCCCTCCACCGCTCCACCAGCACATCACTCAGGTGAACAGACAAGTGTGTGTGTGTGTGTGTGTGTGTGTGTGTGTGTGTGTGAGAACATGAGGAACAAAGGTTTTTGTTAGCACAACATCACAGACTGTGTGTTTGTTTTGGATCTTCAGGTGATAGAAAGTCGACAGAAGGATGCTCCTCACCTGCTGCCTGAAGTCGTCTTTTGTGACAAACCCAGGTAGAGAGAGAGATGCACTAATTGACTAATTCTGTCTTAACACATTATGAGATTTAAAACTTTGATATAAGTTAGAAATAGAGTCCAAATTCAACCAGACACACCCATATTTTCAGCAAATTGAAGAGCAGAATAAATATTGTCAGATTAGCCTCTTTTTAAAGTTAAAAACAAATAAAAGACAATATTTTATGTGATTGAGTTATGTAATTACACTTTACTAAAGAGTAAAAAATGAACAAACATCAAACCTTCAACTATTAAACAGTGTCATACTGACCCTATATTGTTCTCAGTATACTTCATAATATACTTATTATGGTTGATTCTGGTAACTCACAGTACAAACAAAATCAATCCAATCAGTCGTGCAACTAGTCAGCTCACGACTGTGGCAACTGTTCCTCCTACATATTCTCTGATCAGCTGCAAGGCGTGGGGTTGCCAAGTGCTGAGGCAAAGAGTATGTAAAAGTCATTCTGCTCACTCAGTAACTGCAGAGTTCCTAGCATTAGCATCAGCACAAAAGTGTACACCACGGGCTTCATAGCACAGGTTTCTGTGACCAAGCGGCTCCTGTAGGTGTAGTGTGCAGGTGGCCCAGTTCTTCTTTCCAATGTACATTTATACAGATTCAATTGTTTGGCTTGGTTGTACCTCAGCTTTGTTTGTCTGGCACCAGAATTTTTAAAATCTCGATCTGTGAGAAACTGTATGTAAAACTGTGTGTGTATCAGACTCCCAGAAGGTGAGCTGAAGGTGGATGAAGATTTGCTGTTCATCCAATCAAAGATCTGCGAGGCCCTGGCAGGAAGCAGCTACAGCGCGCACTGTGAACGCTTTAACACACCGTACACACCTCAGCTAACAGGTACTCAGACACACCCTTAATATTAAATCACTTTATCAAAGACCCAAAGCTTCACACAGGGTTTTTATTTACCATATTTTTCGGACTATAAGGCGCAGTGTCGATGAACGGGTCTGTTTTCATACATAAGGCGCACTAGATTATCAGGCGCATTAAGCTAAACAAAACAGTCAGATAAGTCAAACTTTACTCAACTCATTCTTCTTGCTTCCTCCACTTCCGTACCATTGATTCATTAATGTTGAATTCTCTCACAGCTGCTCTATTCCCATGTTGTTGCAGTATATTAATGACTAACCTCGTATTGTGGATGGATTATCTCAGTTGTTCTCCTGACTGAAGTTTGAATTTTTTCAGAAATCTCTCAGTCAGAACATGGTATATCATGTTTAGGTGGAAACTAGCGAGCTAACTTTATGCTAACTTCTAACTCCATTAAATGTAATAAATTCTGTTTTCATGGATGCCTGGATGTTAAACTTAATTGTTAGACCTGGTAAAGCAGCAACGCTGATCATTTTATTAAAGATGAAAGAATTTAGACAGTTTTTAACTCTCAGTGATGCCGCGGTGTTCGTTTGACTTTGGGACCTGAAGGGGAGTTTGGACCCAGATTACTCCGCGAGGCTCCTGACTACGGTAGCTGTAATGCTCCAACAATCCATCAAGCGGTGCGGCTTCGTAGCTTACCAAAGTCGTACTAAAACATTTTTTGACAGATTTTTGAGTGCCGTGTACCACATAAAATCGGTTTGAGGTCAGTAAGCACAACCAGAATTCATACATAAGGCGCACCGGATTA
>VUQG01024046.1:0-13776 GCA_015106755.1 Etia nguti | reverse complement strand
CATGGTTTTGATGGTCACTGTAGTGGATATATTCATTTCTTAAAGTTCTCTCTTTCTCTTATATTTAATATAACCACACTACAGACGGACAAGCCTGTTTTTATGCGTTGTCGTTAGAAACAACGACGGTAAAACCATTGCGTATCCGCTTGTTTATTTTCCATATAAACCTTTCACAATAAAGCTCAAGATCCTGTTGAGACTTTTCAAAATAAACTGAATCACGTGAAATAGTATGCAGAGAGTTTATGGATGAGAAGCAAAAAAAAGAGCCGTCAGGTGCTAAAAAATAAACCTTAGACCCAAACGTTAGAACAGGCTTTTCCCCACAGCACGCCGTGTAATAAATACTCACAAAGAAAATAGCGGCCGTTACAACTTATGTCTAAAAATGTATAGCTTCATGCATCGGTTAAAACACTCGACTCCAGGTACACGACGCCCAGCTGAAAACACTTCACACAAGTCGAGCTGCCCGAGATTCACAGAATTTACAGAAAATGTTAAATTTTTGTGATTTATATCGTTATCGGAACGATAGATGTCTTATATCGGGATATGAGATTTTGGTCATATCGCACAGCCCTATGTCTGACTGAAGAAGAATGCGTTCATATCGCAGCTGCAAGCTCTAACTTTAATCCACACTAATACATGATGTGAATTCAATTGATTAACCTAATTGTTTGTCCAAGATATAGTTCAACTAAGCCACTCAGACTCTATTATACAGAGTTTTTCTGAAAGCTCATTTCCATGACTTTTTCAAAGTTCTCTGTTCTTAGAAATCTTTCTGAAGTTTTCAGGGGTTAATTCTTCATTAATTTTCCCAGGTTTTTCACACCATATAAACATGTCCATCTACTGCATTATATAATATTTTAATTAAAAGAAGACCAGGTCTGTTTTACAGGAAGACATACAGTAAATGTTTATTCAAAGCTCCACTACATGATGTGACATTTTTATCATACTTCTAAGCTTGGCAACTGCTAACCAGGAATGTACCTAAAGCATTAATGTCAATAATTTTCTACGATGTCGTTCTGTGGGAGACGAGAGCAGCCAGGCACAGACAGGGTAGGGCACAGTAGCACAGACATCAAACTAGGTCCCGTCCAGTAACCGACCTCTAATCCGTATATTCAAACCAATCACAGGCTTCATATGAGATTAGCACAAGCACAGTGGGTAACTGAGAGGCAGATTTGATCTGGAGTCCATGTTAATAGAGATGAGACTTAATCTTGTACCACCAGTCAAGTTTCAGTATTTCTTACTGCAGAAAGAATAAGTCAAAAAATGACTGCACAAAGTACTAATAGCAGGAAGTCTGCACAGTGCCAATTTAATGTTGTTCCTTTCACTGATTTTGTATTATACACACATTTCACTAATGGTATTAGCTTCTTTTCAAAAATTACAACATTAAAAATGAGCATCATCCTCTTGCATAGATAGTGATGTGGTTACCACAACAGGCAGCCAGCTGCACGCAGCCAGCACTACTAATCCTAACAACCCCCATCTCATCTTTAAGTCAGAAGTGCTCCGGACACGCTGGAATCACCCCTCAGGGTTTTCAACGATTGCTCCCTTGAGCTCTGACAGGCTAACTGTGAGCAGCACTGACTCAACCTTTGTCCCGTGAGGGGACAGCGAAATTCTCAGAATTCCAGGGAAACCATCAAAGCATGAGGAGGGAGGTATCCATAACTAACCCTTCACACACCCTCTTACACACACACACACACACACACACACACACAGTTTAATATATTCTGTTGTCTATTCCTTTAAACAAAAAGTGTTTTAAACCATAAAGTGTGTAAAATGGGTCCTTGATGACTAATCTTCAGATCACAGATTTTAACTCCAGTGAGTCTTAAAATAAGCACACTGACTACCACAACAATGTATCCCTTCATATAAAATCAGCATCACAAACACACAAAATTGTCCTGCACAGCCTCAAATTACAATTTGAGTCTGCCATGTTTGACAGAAGAAGAACTGTCTGCTGACAGAAGTGGTCCATATGCACAGTATGAGTAAAAATGTCTTTATGCAGTATCTGTACCCCAACACCCAGCACACAGACACACACACACGCTCTTCTGTATTAGGAATGAGGCCAAATTGGGGGCCCTGGGGCCATCGTCTCCCTCATGAATAACAAGAATTCAGAAAAGCAGACAGACTGTTGTATACAGCACAAGGCAACACAGCGAGCCGGAGCACCACACACTCTGACATCCATACCTACGGCCAATTTAGAGTCACCGATTACAGTTAAGTTATTGAATGTTCTTCTATTGAACCAACGTGAGAATAGCAAGAGTACTAACTTAACTAACTTAACCCACGTGTCATGTGTGCTGCAGCCTGCATGCTCTATCCAAGCACCATCCTCACCTAAACTAGGGCTGTAATGATTCGTCGCCATGTCATACGCCAGTGAACACACTACAGGCAGCTGTGGGGGCAGTATCGCCTCTATCGTCTGCCAAGACTTCACTCGGTACTAACGAAGAAGAAAGTAGCGTGAACGGGAAAACAGGAGGATGGACGAATTCTAAAAAATGTGAAAGCATTTCACAGAAAACACAAAGTTAAATGCAGACTGTGACAACAGCACGACTGGAGCTTTGAATGGGTCCGTTCTAGAGAGTTATTGATACTTTATGTTATTGTTTTTACAGTAAAGTTTCTCAGGATGACACGTGCTGAATGAAAACCATCTCAGTTTTGTTACCTAATGAGTGAAATGCGATAGTAACGGGAGTAGCTACACTGGTTTATTTAGACTTTTTTTGTCTATACACTACTAGCACATTGATTTGTATTACCTAATATTTTAATATAATTTCATTTTTATTCTGACAGCCCTACTGAGTAATGTGAAGAACACATTTGATTATTTTCAAATCCATGTGTTTCCTGGCTCATTAATTTGCTGTGGGACGAGATAACAGGGTGACATTCACAGGTGACAGCAGACTTGAGCAGGTGAGGAACTGGAGCATAGAACAGGAGGAAGATAAGAGTTACTGAAATAATCGTAGACTAATCAAAGAAAAATTGGCAAATTAGTCGACTCGACTACCAAAATAATTTTTAGTTGCAGTCCTAGCGAGGACACACCTGAAGCTGAGTATGTATGACTCTATGACTCTCACAACACTCAGCATCATGACAGCGATCAATAAAAACGGCAAGCAATAAAATTCCTCTTTAGTTAAATGTATATTCATAATCAGTGAACTCGACAAAAACTGGGAAAACTTTCAACTGACCCCAAATGTTGCCACTACCAACTAAGATTGTGGGTCACCATTATTGTTTCAAAGGTGGTCTTTCTCTGTGTGCTGGCCCTGTGACAGACGGGCACAGCCTGTCCAGGTACTGCCCTACCTCTCCCCCTATGGGAGCTAGGACAGAATAGGATAGGATGTTTTTCAAAATATCCAAATTTTACTAGTCAGTACGCCAAAAGTGTTCTTCACAACCAGCAGACCACATGGGGGTAAACGTTGCCGTGGCAATAAAGCAAACACTCAGAGACAGCCACAAACAGGCAGGCCATCAAAAGTGGCACGCACACACACATAAAGCTGCAGTTCACCACAACCACGGCTGTGACCCAGCGTCACTCTGTCCCCCCTATGAAAGGCAGATTGTGTGGGCTATTTCTGGAGGGCCTGAAAGGCTACAGCCCTGCTCTGGAGCAATGGAGGAAGAGGTTGCCCACAGGCAGGCACTGCTGGCAGCATCACACACACTCCTCTATCCTCCCAAAACCCCCTCGCTTCCTCTCACTTGCAATATGAAATGTTTTTATTTGCCCCCCGAGCTTTATGTAGCATCAAGTAAATCTCTCCTTGCATTTGCTCACTCAGTTCTGAATGCACCCGTAAGCACCACAGAGTTACAGCTTCGATACTCCAACCATTCAAACTGGGAAGGTCACAAGAGGCAATATGTTTGTACCAGATGATGCCAAAACATACATATTCCTATATTTCTACAAGAACGTGGGTACAGAGGATGTGTCAAATAGTTCTGTGTGCTTATTTGAATTTATAGAAAATATTTTAAATAAAAATATGACAGATTGATGCATATGAAATATGGTATCAAGTCTTCTGAAATGTTATTGTTATAAGTACCAATACCAAAAAGTTTCTGTATAACTTTATAACACATCACCTTTAGGATGTAAAATCTCAAAATTAACACCATTAGACATTTGTGTTGGATTCTATCATTATTAGAGTGAGTTTTGAGTAATGGCCAAACCGGTTTGTGGTGGGGTCACACCAACGTCTAATCAGGTGAACACTCGAGCCAAATTTGAAGAAATTTCCCAAGACAAAGTAAAGGCAAGCAGGTGGACAGATAATAACATTATGCAGATTAAGAGAGGGTATCACAGGTAAAACCTACTAAATATCATTATCCTAGATACGGTGGCTGCTGTTCACCTGTAGTGAGTAGAGCCTGTTGTCCACAGCTGTCAACATCAAAGTCTTTTTACTCTGGAGGAGGCTGTAAAACTGTGACAGGAGTGCGCGACAAGTCGAGAAATCAGTGAAAGTCACTTCTGACTGTTGGCAGACATACTGAGGTGAACTGTTGAGGACATTCTCCACTTTTCTGTCTTTAAGCGCTGCTGGTTTTGCCACAGTTAGCGTTTACCGGCATCAGTGAAACTTTCTTTGAAGTCGAACACTGTTTGGCACTTTGTGAATAAACTCATACAATGTGAGAATACAATCAGAGGCAAAGTGTGGATTTTAGAAAACGCAAGACTAACATTAGCTGGCATATTGTTAACTTGTAACCAACTGTTGCTGTTGTTAAGCCGGCTTGTTAGCTGTCGGGAGACAGGAAGGTCACATGTCTAATCTGCTGACAATCTAATCTGCTGACAATAACTACAACAATATCAGGAATAAATGAGAATGTTTATCCACATTTTCCAATGTCTGAGGCCTGACTTTCGTTCACATGATGATGCTTGAGGTGAGGAGGAAGAGTATGACATTTTATTTAGGTTTTTGCTTCTTCGGTGAAGGGGACCCCTTCTTAGATGACAAAACACCAGGTCTGATCATTCACATCTAAATCTAAAGGTGCAGATTTAAAATTTGCCTCCACAGCATAAGAACGTGCTCTGTTCTCTTCCAACTTTAGCTCCAGCCTACCACACGAGTAGGTGGAACGGTGACATCTATCTCGGCCACTGTATTCACGATGCTGGGACAATATGGCGGCTTCCACAAACCGATGCTCACATCTATTTATTTTTAATGTATCAACTCTGAGTTTATAAGAATACATCATGTTGTTCCAAGATGTAATAAATGTATATTTATGAGTACAATATTCATTTTTCTATCAAATAACCTCAAAAAACAACTGACTGTACCTTTAAATGCTTTGCAGACATTTTTATAAAAATCAGATATCACTATAAAGCAGTGCTGCCCAGTGATTTCTAAAACACATCCTGATTGTGTGTGCAGAGTGTAAATACTCCATCAAAAATCTGCAACAACGCTTCACATCGAATATAATCACACCGTCCAACCCTAACACGCCCGTGAAGGAAACAGACCAACATGTCTCGGTGAGACGCTGTATACACGCGGTGTGTGAAGAGGAAGTGATACAAGCTCTGTCACAGCTCTGCTGCCAATAAGATTCACAAGCTTCAGTGCTGAAACCAAAACACAGTTTTGTTCTTTCTTCACAGAAAATGTTTTCTATGCGTAATCACATTCTGGAAACATGTTCAAAATTACACTCTAAATCACTTATATGAAGTTCATCGTTGCTACAGCTAAATAATGCATCAGTCTCAGTCGTTCATTCAAGTCTGAGTCGTGGTAACAAAGTTGGCAACAAAGGTGGTGCCAGAGGTGAAATATGAAACTTTAAACCCAAATCTCCACCACAATCACTGCTTTAAATCTGTCCAGTCAAGAGTCACGGCGCACTGATTGATGCCACTGATGTCCTGTTAGCAGTGTCACAACTCTGCATTGACGGTAACGCTGTATGACAGCGACAGAGACACCGTGACACACACAAGCCCCGATTCATGCTCGGTCATCCCTTTGTGCCCCTCTCTGTGTCCTCCTTACTTGACTGCAATATGTGGAGATGTTTTTGTGCGTAAAAGGAGGCTGGCTGCCAGAGCTGTCACTCCAGCCTCAAAACAGCCATCCTACATTCTGTTTAGGGCTGCCACAATGACCAACACCCTCAAACCAAGTGCCAGAGGCACACAGACAGAACTACAATAGAGCCTGTGTGTTTGTGTGTCTCTGCGCCGTCTTGAATGAGACCAACTCGCAGAGGCTCAAACCAAACACGCCCCTTTCCTGGTTTTCAGACACGCACTGGGGGACAATATGGATTCTCACTCTAAACATAAGTCTCCCTCGGGACTTCTTCGCCTGAACTTCCTGTTTGGGTCTCAGACTGTGAATTCAATTGGTCGCCAACTTGCCACACTGCTGTCAAAACACTGTGACATGCTGGGTTTTTCAAGAGACCCTCTCTAGGACAACCACACCTCGTGGCAACTGTGAACTCTTCCCAAGCCGCAGGCAGCCATCTTGGCTCTAAGTAAGGCTTCACGGATTGTCTAAGGCGGCATCTTGGTTGAGCAGAACAGTTCCCAGATAAACAGAGGGATGAAGGTTCAAGGTTTTCCCTCTGGGTTCTCATCTATTTAAAAGTCAGCAAAGGAACACAAAAAATCTGAAAGATGGACGTCGTGTTTGTAAACACCCACATGGTTCCTCTACGAGGCAGATGAGCAGTGATGATGTCAGCCCCGACAACCTGTCAGTGCCCACGCTTGCAAAACATTCCACTAACCGAGTGACAAGCAGCAACCACCCAACTAGCACAAGCACGCACGCACGCACACACGTAGACAGGATGCATGAAATATTTAGACACAGGAGGAAATGCCACTGTACTGCAGAATTCCTGGTATTCTTATACTCGAGGACCTTTCATTGTTGATGCGAAGCCAAGTGTTTTCTTTACAGTCAATTAGTGCCAGCACACTGTAGCTGGAACATTGGTAGAAACCAAAGTAATACTGCATAAATACATGTAAAGCTAGAAATCTCCAAATAAACAATAATGGAAGCTTCATTTGGAACCAGGCAAAACTAGAAGAAGAGGGGCCCACCGAGCACATGGATGAAGGCGAAAACCGTCCTTGTTGCAAATGCGGACATTTAACACAACAACAACGCCTTCACCCTGAAACCTAGCAGGGACTGAAGGCAACATTAGTGTAGCCACACCAAAAATCATCATCACCCTTAAAGTGTTTGGTTTTTATGAGGCACGGAGTGTTTGATCCATTAAAGCCACGGTGGCTTTAATGTCTGCTTCCCAGATGCTTTTTACTGGCTTGTTCTGCTCTGCAATGCATTCAGGCACTGTAGCACAGGAAGGGGAGTTTCTGCAGCGCTTGCAGCGTCCACGTTATAACATCCTGTATTCCCCCCTTCTGAAAGAAAAATACAAGATGCAATAAATGCATTCATGTGTCAGAAAAGAGGATGTAGGCCACTCCAGCATTACGATAAAAGCCAGTCCAGCGCCCGCTTTTAGCCACACGGGCCTTGTCATGTTACAATTTGCCTCTTCTGAATAAATCATAAGTAAAAGAAGAAAAAAATTACTCTAAATAAACGACTACCACGTTACAAGTTGCATGCTTCCGTTGGATAGGCGAGCTGAATATTTCATGATTAAACGGGCCATTATACTGCACAGATCTAGGCCAAGGCTCAGGCTGAAGGAAGGGGGGCTCAGATAACGGTCCAAACCCCGTCCCAGCAAACGCAAGGGAACACAGCTCCGGTCCGAGGGGGCTCAGGGGAGGGGCAAAGCCATCTAGGTTAATCCAGACAAAACACAGACAAAGACAAGAATAAGCAATTGCAGCAAGGAGAAGCATCGATTTGTACTTTTAAAGTGATTAGATCAAGTCCAGGTGGACATCAACGCAGCGTGACTACTCAGGACCCTGCAGCCACAACAACACTGCCAAGTCGCTGTCACATCCTGTGTTAAGCTACCACTGAAAAAAGTCATTTTTCCAAAATGACACTTCTAAGACTTGCAAATGAGAGAAAACGGGCAAGATGCGGGTGAAACGGGTGAATAAATCCGTCTTAGGTCTCAGCCGACCAAACTGAAAGCCCCCTCAAAGCTAGTCCTTCTAACGTTAGCTCTTAGCAAATGAAGTTAGCCCAAGTTTTCTGTCAACGGAGTGAGGCAGTTTGTTTTCCCGA
The DNA here is from genome assembly GCA_015106755.1 of Etia nguti. Lineage (NCBI taxonomy): Eukaryota > Metazoa > Chordata > Actinopteri > Cichliformes > Cichlidae > Etia > Etia nguti. The sequence continues at coordinate 5,446 of VUQG01024046.1, read as the reverse complement.
AGCTAAAACGCCCTTGGAAGTTGGCGGTTGTAATGGAGTTCTCCAAGCAGTTTCTTCTACAATCACAAATGTGACACACCGGCTGACAGCCTCGCATTCAAGTACACTAATCCTGTGAGGCCTGCGCACCCCGGCCTAAAGTTGAGGGCTAGCAGCCAACTGACATCGCCCAAGTCGGTTAGTTGTGAACGGCGGCCTGGCCCGTCCCCGCCTCCCTCCCCTCCTCCTGTTTGCCCACAGCTAATAATACGCCGTTAAAGCTAGCAGGGCTGGCTAACTCAAACACCCACCTCGCTTCTCGAGGTCGTAACCGACCACAACAAAGTAGTCGGCGAGCCTGGCCATCTTGGAGGCTCACGGCGACAGGCCTTTCGCGCTAAATCCTCTGCTCTTTCTGCCGTCAATAGTCCATTTACATCCTGCCGGCAACAGACACATCACGGGCAACAGTAGCATCCTTCCAGCTGCACCCCGCCGCCATACTGTCAGTCTGCCTTGCCCTGACAGCGGAGAGCCGCGAGTCTGCGCACTGAGAGACTTCCAGGGAGGGGCTGCTCGACAGGAATGTCCCATGTGGGGAGCCAAACCAGCTCAGGGGCCAAAAGTCTGACCAAAACCTATAATAAACTCAAAGAAGTTTCGACAATGCCGGCGCTAAAGGGGTGAAAGGTGGCGACGGATTTTCAGTGCCCTGAAATAAAGAGGACCCACAAAAATGTAGTGGAACTGCATTTCCTGAAGCGAACAGCCAAAAGCATTCCTCCTTAAGGGATGCCCAAACATTTCAACTAAGACGCAGATTCCTCAGAGAAGCCAGGAAGAGAGGTCCTGCTACTTTAAAAAAAAAAGGATTTTTTTTTTTTTTTTTAGCTGGGTTTTTTATGTTCACGGGATTTTTTTTGATTTTTTTTTTGAAAACGTGATTAAAGGGGCACTCTGAGGTAAGAGCAGGCGTGATATTAATACAAAATGCTTTGAGAAATTAGGAAATCGGTTTTTTATTGATTAGTCAGCAATGAAAACAATTGTTGGTTCACAGCCTGTGACATGAGTGAGGTTCACTTCTCCTGCGACAAAGTTAATAAATACATGATTACTGTAGCAGATTGTTTTTCATTCTCCATCTTCACATCTTCATCATGTTGAAAAGTAATGACAAGAGGCTGGAGCTCGTGTCAAAACTGATTTCTGTGAATCATTCCAGGGAACCCCCCCCCCCACTCGTTCTTCTGTGTTATGGGTGCAACAGCAAATAATATTTGGGTTGGGTTTATTCTACAACATTTTTTCCCCACACCAGTCTTAACAGCTGCGACTTCCTCTTTTCTGGCTCACTCTCACCTCCAACAAGTCCAAAATGCAGCAGCGAGGCTTCTTAGTGGTTTTAGCAGATAGCATGACATCACCACAGCCCTGGCCTCTCTCCATTTGTGCAGTGTTTGTTTTACAATACTCACTTTTACAGCATTTTCTGGTTTGTAATCAGGCTATGTATCACACAGTGGGATGTCAGTCTGTCACCTTTTCCTCCAAATAACATTTTATGATGGGAAAAAAATGGGTCTTGGCATTCATATGGGGGCACAGCCTCACCTAGCAGGATGATATTCCCAAACTGCAAAAACTGCTCAGGAAAAGCCCAGTTATCATGACAAAAATCATCAGTCACACTGGCTCCAAATTCCTCAGATTCCAATCTACGCTGTGCACTGGAACAAGACAGTGGTGCCTGCAATCCCAGACGACACAGCACATCCTCAGAGGTCCCATGTTCAGGCCCCGATGGGTCAGAAGGGATCTAAATAATACTAGACAGTCGGTTTTACAGTCATTGCTATTTGGCGTACATTTTTTCATTGTTTTTCAGTCTTCTTTTAATTTGATCTGAAATAAACTTCTGGGGGTTTCTTTGTTTTACATGAGCACCCTGCTTCTGCCTGTACAAAGCCAATGTTTTATATGAAAACATTTAATGTTGTGTTACAATAATATATTTAGCACATAGCTCCACTTTTAGTAGGCTGAGAATTCATATTCCAAAGGAATGTTATGGGAACCATTTAGCGACACAGATTAGGCCCAAATTACCATACAGTCATTAATTAACTGCTCAGTCTAAGCAGAGGTCCAAACCCTCATTATCAGTGCCAAACCATAAAAAGATATTGTCAGATATGGATTTGCCAAATGTTTGTGGGGCATTATTCCAAGTTTGTTCCCCCAACTCTACTGTCTCTCATCATGGCTTTGATCCATCAAATTGATTGAGGCTACAGAGAATCGTGGCTCCAGACAGCAGTGTCAGTTTCAATGATGCCGTAGTATGTAAGGAAGGCCTAATAGCCCACATCCGTATGGCATGTCCTTGCTGTCAGCACTGTAACAGCCTTGAGAGACTCCCGGCACTTCCTGTACTTTCACCTCTGACCTAAAGCTCCTATCACTCTCTGGTTGCAAGCTATCGTGTTCACGGGATGTCATGTTTTTTTGTTAAGAGCGCTGTTTTCCCGAAACTCTGTAAAAACTTGGCTCTTCTCCTTTCTCACAGAGTTATCTGTGACCCGGGGCTGGGCAGGATGACAATAGGCCTCCTCTTTGATAAGAATGGCTTTTGACAACTAAACCTATGTTAAGAGAAGATAACATGTAACTAAGGTCACTGCTCTGGTACTAATTCTTGCTGTTGATATTAATTCTGTTTTAACTTTGGAGCATGCTTGGTAGGTTGCCAGAGAAATGACAGCGGCACAGCGCTTACAAAGATGGGAGGACAAGGGCAGCTCCATCGCTCTCTCTAACCCTTCACATTAAGCAATGCACATTACTGAAAAAAAGCATGAACTCTGCAAATGTCCAAATTATTAGTTACTAGTAATATGGCCTTTGACTTTAAATGAACATGCCGAGCATCTAAGTGCTCTTAGCTGGGAATGCTGTTGTTCCTCTTTTGTTATCAAGATGCTGAAGCTATATACAGCAGGTTAGATTAGCAAAAGTGAATAAAGATAATCAACCTGTTACTGAACTGGAGTTGCATTGGTACTCGTGGCACTGTTAACTTGCACATCAGTGAAAAGATCAATAATGCTGAAAGATATATAACCAAATCGATACAAGGACTCCTTATTTTAGCAAGACTGTTGCTAAAACCAAACCACCCTCTAACAGGGTGGTTTGGTTGCGTGACGTCATATTTAAAAAGAGTCCAGAACAGTCTTTGTTGCATTATGAATCAGAAACATATCAAAGAAGAGCCCAAAATGAGCAGGTTTTTCCTTTGGTCTCCTTGGTTACCAGATGCTAACAAAACCAGAACAGGAGCTGCCATGCAGTGATGGGTATCTCCCTTTCATCACTTCTCATGTGGTTTTTGCGCCTTTAATTGAATTTAGGCCTCAAGTGAGTTGAATATCATTGCATTCTATTTATTTTACATTTAACGCAACGTCTTAATATATTTGGTTGTAAAACTAGAGAATCTGGATTTGCATGAATTAAATGAAATCATGTAAGTCAAGCCAGATTTGTGCATCGTAACTTAGTAGTTGTTTTTCTTTCAGCATATATAAATTGGCCCTGTGCAAGTAAAGATTACACATCACAGCTCTACTCATTTACTATATTCAGCCATCATCTCTCTCTCTCTTTTTGTGTGTGCACATTTTATTTCTAGGAATAAAGAAGAAGTGAGCCTGCGAGATGCCTGTCCTATCAATGATTCTCTGCTCTTCTTTACACATGCAGCCCAATTAGAGTGCATAGCAGGTCTGTGCAGGATGCAACAATCATGTGACTTCCTGTAGACTAACCAACAGACAGGAAGTGGTTTGAAGGCCTCATGCACATCATTGCTCTTCACGGGGCTATTCCAGCAGCTGACTTCCCCTCAGCTCAGGTGAAGCATAGCATATGAAAATGCTTCACTGAGCAGGTGCTGAACTCTTTAGTTGAATTCTCCTGAGAGATGTTTTAATATGATACTCTTATAGTTACAGTGAATGTTAAATCCAGCAAATACACACACACACACGCACACACACAGTCTCATGTCTGTCACTGCTGTAATTTGAGCTCTGCATACACTAAGGTAATGTGGCAAAATATTGTATGTACACTAAACTGCTGCTTGCTCAGTTGTAACTCAGTGTTTTTACCCATAACACCGAGGATGAATGACTATAAACAGGAAAAATATTCCATGTATTTACTACAGTAAGTATTAAATGGACTGGATCTTATACAGTGAGGGTGAGCACTCAAAGCCTTTTCTACAACATGCCTCATTCACCCACTCACACCCATTCATACAAGCACTCTTTTTGTTTTTCTCCTCAGGTGTGTCCTGTGATAATCATTCCAGGGAAATCCAGGTTGTGAGGGGCCAGTCCACTTTTTTTTTATTTGATAATTTGGGACTTGGACTCAACAGATGAAAAACAAAAAGAAAAGATCACAGCTGAAGAATAGAATAGAATAGAATAGAATAGAATAGAATAGAATAGAATAGAATTGAACTTTATTGTCACTGTTACAAGAACAATGAAAGGCAGTTTGGCATCTCTCCATGTGTGTGAAATACACAATAACGTAAGTATTTACACAATAACACAGACAAATTTACATTTACACAAGAAAGATATGTACAAGTTATCCATACCCCTGCAAACACACAGATACACCCATACATACATACATACACGCACATACATGCATATATGTATATATACATATATGCATGCGTACATACGTACACACACATATTTCCACATACATTTCCACATATATATACACACACATACATGCCATCTAACTAGCAGGTGCATTGAGAGGTGCAGTGTGATCAGTGATATTGCACATTGAGTGGGGGGGTGCTGTTGCTACTATAATAAATACAGTTTAAAGAGGTAGGAATGTTGGTTGCATTAAAGTATAAATAGAAATACGGTTTATAAATAAGGTGTGATGTCCATGAGTGTTGGCAGTGCAGTTATCCTCCAATCAGGGTGGAGGTAGGGCATGTTTGACAGCCTGTGGGTAAAAACTTCTGTTGAGTCTGTTTGTCTTTGACCTGATGGACCTGTAGCGTTTACCAGAGGGAAGGAGGGAAAAAAGTGAGTGTCCAGGGTGTGAGGGGTCTTTGATTATGATGCTGGCTTTCTGCTGAAGTCTGCCAGTATAAATGTCTCTGAGGGGGGTTAGTGAAGTGCCGATTGCCCGCTCTGCTGCCCTCACCACCCGCTGCAGTTTCCTCTTGTCCTCCACAGTGCAGCAGTTGAACCAGAGTGTGCAGCAGTAAGTCAGAAGGCTCTCGATGGTGGAGCGGTAGAAGTTTACTAGCAGTCTCTGGAGTAACTGGGCCTGACGTAGTTTCCTGAGGAAGTACAGCCTTTGTTGTGCTTTCCCTACCTGGTGGGAGATGTTTGTGGACCAGGTAAGGTTGGCTGAG
>VUQG01024045.1:0-36439 GCA_015106755.1 Etia nguti | reverse complement strand
TCTCAATCATCCAGGAAAGTAAATCTCCAAAAGTTGATTCTGTTCATCTGGACGTCCAGATGAACAGAATCAACTTTTGGAGATTTACTTTCCTGGATGATTGAGAATGCATCAAGACGTTGGCTACCATAGCAGTATAGTATTGCAACATGGTATTTGGGTCCTCTAACTAAAATAGGAAAATAGTAACATAAATGGTGCCATCATTGCCAGACCTGGCCCACATCTGGTTGACATACACCCTGCCATGACACCAGTCAGTCAGAAGTGATAGCTTGATGCCGGATCCGGGCTAGACCTGTTTTCTATGAGCTTGGGCCACATAAACCAAACCATGATCGGGCCAGATATGGCATGCCATCACATAAACAGTGCCATCTATGCCAGGCCTGGCCCATATCTGGATGAAATACCACTTACCATGCCAGAAGTCAGCCAGCAGTGCCGGCTTGACACCAGATCCGGCCCAGACCTGTCTGCTATGTGGGTATTGTTGGACATAAACCGGTCCGTGGCGCAAAAAAGGTTGGGGACCGCTGGTCTACAGCATAAGCTACACCATTACAGCTGCTAGTTGTCTGCTAGGCTTCACCTCTGCTACTTGGAGTCCCTCAACTGGAGTTATTGAATGGGTTGAAGCACACTGCATGTACCAACAAATGTAATAACAGAAACAAAGAAGTTTACGCTTTAACTTTGGTGAGTGAAATTCTCTTATCTAATTAAACGCAAATGTTAAGGCTTCAAAAGGTGGTTGGTGATATCGTTTTGGCTACAGTTAACCTGAAAGGAGAAGGAGAGACAGTAGGAATTGTATTTTTCCACTTCCACCATGAAGAAAAAGTACCTTAGGCTTAGGAGAGCACCGAATTGTGATCAACCTAGAGAATAACTTGCTTTATTTTGCGTTATTCATCATTCCATGTTCTTGACCTTCTTTAGAGTTGTTAATTGTATAAGAATAGTTAGGGAAATGGAGAGCTAAAAAGATATTGGCACACCTAATGTTTGCGACATTAGACCAAATGGAGATTTAATTGCCAGCTTTGCATTACAGTGGTAGAAACCCTGACATACATATATTCTTTAAATTGGACTACAGCAATAAGTAAATACTGTGTGTATGTGTGCTTCTGTGTGCATGTGTGTGAAAGATGAGCGATCCAGCAGATTGACAGAGGAATTAGAAGCTGGCTGCACACACAGAGGACAGGCTGATTACAATCAATAATCTATCAACCACTGCCTGACAAGATGTATTGATCAGTATGAAGGAGAGAGAGCAGCGAACAGCCCATAAATACAACACGCACACACACGCGGCTGTCAGGCAGCAGTTTCTGTTTCAAAGTTGGTTTATAAGTCGGGCAGTTCAAACAGGATGAAGTTCAGGGAATATCTTTAAATATCTTTCATTGATTGATATTTTTAAAATGGCCTTTTGGTGTTATTACATTAAAAACACTCAACTGTAATCTAAATGTCAGGTACACATTTCTTTCAAGTGCTGTTGGAATGATGTCTCCATTTGATGTAAGCCAGACAATTTGGCAGTGTTAACATGCTGGTTAGCACCATAGGCATTTGCTTTCATCTTGCTTTTGAATGCAGACATAAGAATCAAAAGCAGCTTTTAAAAAATATTTCTAAGGCAGTTTTTGCGATGGTTGCTTGACTTTTATTAGATTCAGTTCAGCTTTTATATTGTGCCAGTTCACAGTTGACTTAAGGTGCATTTTTACAATGCTACAGCATAACCTAGACATATGCTACAGCTTTAAACACAAGTAGCACAGAAAGTTTTTGGTTTCCATTTACAGTTCACTTTGAGTCCGAGGTCTACTGACCAAACAATTTCTAAAGACAGAACAGGGGTGCGGCCACGGACAGTCTGCTGAGTCATGTCTTACAGTGCTAGTTTGCAGTGTGTTTCTTAGTTTCATCTATTTTCAAGGCCCACTCAGGCTCAGGCATTTAAAGTTATTACAATAAATATAACACTCAGTTGTAATCTTAATGTCAGGCTGTGATTTAAGTGCAAAGACGTCTTTATTTGATGTAAGATGGATAAGGCAGAAAAACTGCAGGATTGCTCAGATTTGATAGCAGTGCCTGCTAGCATGCTGGTCAGGGCCACGGGCAGCTTCAAATGCTTTCATCTGACATTAGGAACTTTTTTCAAATACTTGAAAAGGTAGTTTAAAAAAAAAACAAAAAAACTATCGATATGGTAGAAATCCATGTGAAGCAATAGATATGATATGTATAGTTAAATACAGACATTAGTTTAACTTTGTGAACACATTCTGCATATTAATAAATAGAATATATAAATTAGGGACAAGACTCCCCAAAATCTATCAGTGGCTCCAAGGGTTAGTCAGCTGACTGTATTTGGGATCCAGTTTCCACATATGGGATCTTTAGCATTTTAACGTATTATTGCTAAACCAATGTTCCAACATATTTACATGTTTTAGGTCATGTCTTATAACTTATAAAACAAACAATAGTAAGATCAGACTTGAAGAAGCTGCAGCACACAGTACATATTTCTGTAATGATGCAAATCACGGACAAGACTCCAATTTGTCAGAGTCTGACTTTAGAGGAATGTAGAGATATCACCTACTTTTTTGGACAAAAATAAATTGCAGTTAGTTCATTTGTAATGTGTGTAGTGCGTGTGGCTGTGTGGACAGGTGTGCTAAAAAAAGCCAAAAACAAAGCAACAATAGCCAGTAACAGAGATCCAGCATGTTTATAGCTTGTTCACTGTTCACTATATAATGTATGTAAAGCTGAAATGTAGTTGTTATCTGCTATATAGTGCTCTTTCACTAGCTGGGCCCACATCCTCATTTTAGGTTTGACAGCGTTTTAGTAGATAAAGGTAAATGGCTTGGACGTGAATTGAGCTGCGGTTTGGGGAAGGCCTCGAAGGGGACTGATGGCGGCCCCCGGGCCTGGCAGATCCCCATGTACTAAATAGAAGTGAAGAAGTTAAAGAACTGAAAAGGGGAGGGAGGGTGGGGCACGTAAACGAGAATGACAGCTTGCAGAACGGGGGGAACATATATAGATGAGAACCAGAAGGAGCGTGTTTGGAGGCGTGGTCCCGCTCCTGAAATTCCGATACTTTATCTCCAATTAATGTAGCAACTAGCTGTAGTTTTCACCCTGTGTTCATTTAAATAAATAGAAACCTGTGCACCATATTTTTTGGGTGTCTTTACTCTTTGCAGTGCATGTACACTGTACAAAGATTCAGCACCAGACAAAGAACAGCTCAAATCGATTATTAAAAGCCTGACGTTACCAAAATAGTCATGCGCATGTTGAATATGTTTAATCTGTGTAACAACATAGGATTTCTTATTTGGAGCAGTGGCTGTATAACATGAAAAACAGTAATTAAATAGGCAGCTCACAAGCTGTTTGGGGGCCTCTTGCCTCAGTAATGGTGAGGGTCTTAATTTGTGAGAGCTGGTGGGACAGTATATCAGCTTTCTTTATGCTGGTATAGAGAATTCTGAAATCCTGCAAGTGAGCTGCAGCACGACTCCAGTGGCAAATTATTCTAGTTTTAAGTGTGGTCACTTTTGTCCTGTCGTATCTGCTGAGATTTCTTCATCTTGTTGAGGTTTCCAACATCTTCTGCTACTGAGAAATGACTCAGACATCCCCTGGGCAAACAAAGATAGCAACCAATTAATTCTTAACAGCATGCTGTCCTCTACTAATGGACTTTTGTCAAGAAACACATCACCATAATGGAGAATAATTTGTTATCAAGGAGCTCGCTACCTGAAAAGGGCCTTAGCGTAATGTGTGTGAAACTTGTGAGAGGGAGATGATGCATCCGAGTGGTGTTTTTTTTTTACATGGTGTATCCTTGTGTGTACTTGAGATTAAACTGGAATTTAATTATCAGAGATGAACATTGTGTTTGGGGTGTAATGGAATGTGTGTTCTGAGAAACCCAAAAGGCATAGTGTGTAGCAAAACAATGGGACATAATCATGTCATGAAAACAGCAGCTGCCTTGTCTAGAACCTGCTCTGCTTTGGGGGAGGACTAAATTTGCTGTTAGCTCTACTCTGTGCAGGAGAAATGAGATATGCACCTAGGCGGCTGTCAAACCATTTATCATTTTAATAAGGTGCAGGTTGTTCCGAGGCCCTGAGTTGCTTTCCTCTTTCACATGCTGCCTCCTCCAGGGGCCAAATTCAGTTTGTGAGCATAAGACATTTCAATACAGAATCCTTCTCCTCACATACAAGGTCTTGAATAATCTGCCCCCATCGTATCTTAAAGACTTGATAGTACCACATGACCCCAAGAGACCACTTCGCCTGGACTGCAGGCTTACTTGTGGTTACTGGGTAAAAGTAGAGGCAGCCTTCAGACACCTTTTCTGTGGAACCAGCTTCCAGTTTGGATTCAGGAGACAGACATCCTCTCTACTTTTAAGATTAGACTTAAAACTAGAACTAGTTAGGGCCGGATCAGGTGACCCTGAATTAGGATGAGGGGAGACTACTTATTGTAGGACCTTTACCTTAAAATATAAAGCACCTTTAGCAACTGGTTTTTGTGATTTCACACTATATAAATAAAACTGAATTGAATTAAATGCTATGCAAATAAACCACAGCTAGTTTGCTTTCATTGCCCTCATTGTCATGAGAGGATTAGTCAAAAAAAATGTTTTGACTTCAGCAGAAAACTTTGCTAATGCTTAAAAATCAGAAGTTGATAAATTATAAAAACTGAATTTATCTTTGACATAAACACTACTTGGTGAAACATACACACTGAAGCAAAACACATAAGCCACAGCATGGAATGAACAGGATTTTCAACTCTCTATGCTCTTGTACTCTGCAGACAGGCAAAGAGAAAACAGGGAACACATGGATATATGTTGGCATACAAGGTTTTACAAAAAAATTATTTCAATCATTATACCTCACACTATTCCAATGTTACATATAGAATTTGCAATAATAAGAACTTCACTACTCCACATTTGCATAAAGTAAAGCCTTAGGAATTCAGATCAGGGAAAGAGGAAATTAATTAAGACTTTAAATAAATACCACTGGGAGCCATTTTAACTACTTAGTTATATGTACCACATGGAATTTTGATTGCAAACACATATTTTATTTATTGCTGTTTAAGTTACAAATACTGTGGTGAGACAAATCCTTGCAAGTAAAACGCACTTGACTCTCACACACAGCTCAGACTGCAGCTCTACCCATTTGCTAATTAGGCCTTTGTCAGGCGTAGCCAATCAGAAAAACTTCTGGTTTATAGGGTTACCTTTAAACGAGAAGACCTAAAACTGCTTGTTTTCCAACAGACGTCAAGTGTGCTAAACATTAAAGAGTTACTAAATCTTGCCATTCTACCTCACTGTTACTGTGGACAGCATTTTTATATGCTCACTGTTTGTTTCTCGGTGTATTTGCAGGCTGTTCAGCAGCTTCTGTGGTTTGAGAGAACCCCAGGTATCTGTCTGGGTATGCTCTGCTGTACCAGTTGAGCAGAGTTACTTCAGTGAAATCCTCAGCGGAACATTAGCTAACGATCTTGTTAGGGATTACACAGTCCATAGCACACCACAGGAGCAGCAACACTGTCAGGCACAGTAGAATATTAACGCACTAAATCGGACGGTATTGGCAAGTTATAGGTGAAACTGCAAAGACTAGCAGTTTTATGATTGTGGTGTTGCTGACAAAAGTTCAGCATGTTTAAAAGTTATAGAGCAAAACCAGAACATGAGTAATTATGGCAGATTCTTCAATTTGCTTTCCTCAGAAGCCTTTTTTTAAACAAACTAACTTGACTGGCAGTCACAAAAAAGAGAAAGCGAGAAAGCGTTTGCACTCCAAATGACTGTTTTCCTGAGTCACTTGAGTGTGACTCACATGTGAGTAGTGGGTGAAAGCAGTGAATCAGGGGTTTTCTGTGAACTACGGTTCTCTGACCGTCTTCACTAACAAAATATACTGTCGCTACACAACCACACTGTGGGAGCTGCAGTGCTTATTGGCAGCTGATATATTTTTGAATTATGGTAGTGTGCGCTGTCATATCTTGGAGACGGTATTTATTACTGTTTGCTATTTTATCTGTCACATCAGAAGTGGCACAATGAAACCACTTGTCTAGCTCTATAGTCAGATACTCTGATAATTATATTTATTGTACTGCTTTAGGATAAAGTTGTGAAAATTGCTAATATTTTCATCTCAAACAACTTTAATGCTCTAACTTTGTTTGATGGTTGGTTTCCTTCACTTTTAAAAAGTGATATATGAAGAAGCCCATAATGCTAGCTTTGTTAGCATCTGGATCAAATCTGCTTTTTGCTTATTGTACTGGATCACCCCTTTTTCTCAACATAAGTTTTTGATAAGCCTGTATTATATGCAGGCTTATAAGCCTGTAATATTATTGAGTTCCAAGAAGGGGGAGCAGGAGGTAATATTTTAAGCTCTCGTACCTTTTAAATTTACATGATCTGTCAAAAAAAAAACAACTAATTAGCCAATATGGGCACAGCACTGACATACTAGCCCACACGAGAGCTTTCTATCAAAACTAAAACTGAATAAGCAGTGAAACTAAAACCAATGACTGTAGAGGGGAAATCATTATCTGTGAAGGATAACTTTGTGTTTAACTTATCTTTAGCCTTTTTAGCTGTTTAGCTGTTTTAGCTGAGCTGCTCTGAGAAACACTGCCTGGCTTCTGGACTTCTTTAAGTGTCCTTGAAAGGAAGTTTCAAGGACACTTAAAGAAATCCAGATGCTTTTCTTTCCAAGCTCCTTAGACTACGATGACCTGGATGACTGAGAACCTTCACAGACATAATGCCTGGCTTGTGGTGCTAATATAGTTCACTTAGTGGAGCAGGGGGGCATTGAATGCCATAAGGCAGAGGCCCAGGTTTAAATCAGCCCTCAGACTATTTTGTGTGTCTTCCCCTGTTCTCTCTCCCCAGCTTTCCTGTTATCTCTTAACTGTCCTATCGCAATGAAAGTTAAAAGTCTAAATAATAATGCTAAAATTAACAGACAATTATTTTCATAGGTCCAAATATATCTGCATGGATGAATCATTATTATTTTATTATTTTTATCTTAGACCGTGTAGCCTACACACTTGTGTCAGTAACTATGTAGATGTGTTTATGTATGTGATATTGTTGTCATCAAGCTCATTGTTTGTTTCCCAGCACAACACTGCAAACAATTTCAGGAACCCTCAGAGGGGTATTTATACACACAGCCGCTGTCTGTTTTGTAGTCAAAGGTGGCGTGCTGTCGCATCCTGTTTGTGCCAACGTTGACACCCGCAGGATGATGGGTAATGATGTTTCGTTGTCACCACGCTTGCACCACGCCAAGCAAAGCCTGCTGCTGTGGCTCGCTGTCCCACTGCCCTGTCATCAGCTCGGCTCAGGCAACAACACAATCGCTGCTGTCACATATGCAGAACGGTGCAGATCAGAGAAACTGGAGAGTGTCTGAATATGAGAGGAAGAAAGAGAAGGAGGCAGGGGGGAGGGAGTACACATGATTATGGCCGTGTCAATGAGAGCGAGACAGGAAACAAAAAAAAGAGGAAGATGAAGAATGCCATCTCTGCTGTAGCCCGCGCCGTGCTTCACCAGGCTGTCACTATAGGTTACTGTCCGCTACCTTGGGTTTGACAAACAATGACATGCCTGCGCAGCATCGCAGCTGGCTTGTCTTTGTATCTCATCATCATCACCGCACAGAAACACACACTTTCTGTGTCTTATTGACATGTATGCATCCATGCAGCGTACACAAATTAGCTCAGCGAGACTCACTCACTCAAACTGCTCTTTCATATCCTTTTCACGTGAGGATCCCATTTAATGTGGAGAGCAGTTTTTTCTTCACCTGCTGGATGCTTTGATTTTGTGGGACTTAAAACACCATTAAGGTCAAATCTTTCATTATGCTTAAGTGCATGAATTGCCAGTAAGTAAAAATTGGGCTTTTAGCTTTTATTCCAACTCATTTAACAGGAAACATTGGTTTACAAAACACTTAAATTGTGTGTGTGGAAGGAACAATGCGCTCACTGCAAAGCACATCTTTATTCAGTTTTGTGTTGCTTGACAATACCTGTCCTTGTTCTGCTACTGGATACACAGGCAGAATATATTATGCTCTGCTTTGTACAAGGTTCTCAAATTAAAGCAGCAGTTAACAAACAGAGGCACTCATTACAGTTGCTCCCAATCATTTCAACAGTGGCTTTACGGGAAACCTGATTAGAACAGCATGTGGAGGGAAGGAGCAAGTGTAGACTGGGAAAAAAATACAAAAAAATAGCTGCACCTGCAGATATCCAACCAAATGGAAAAATGCTTTAATGAAAGCACGGAAAGGCAATGTCAGAATGTAATTACAGGGTTTGGTAGTGACCTGGGTGTAGGGTTTGGTTTGTTCGGGCTGTTCTCTAAATATTGCTTATAAGAGCCGCCGGCAGTTCAGAGAAATGAAAAAAAGTTTTCTTTGATGCATCAGGTTCTGTCACTTACAACTTATCATTTTTCAGTGCATATTGTAAGTGTGGAAACGGGCATATTTTCCACAATCTTTTCCTAACCCTGATCAAACTGTGTTTAATGCATACACATGCACAAGTAATTTTTCATGTCTGAACCTCAGCAGCAAGAGGAAAAATGTGAAACCAATGATAGCATACACTCTCTACAGATGAAAGACGGTCAGAGTTATTTGTCCTACAGTGGCCTCCGTAGGTAGGATTATGCACTTGAATGCTAAATTGCTCAATGGCTGCAATCTAGTGGTGAGATTTTATACACTATAGCTTTAAAAATAAAATATGTACAGATTTCTCCTGGTCTCAACCAGCAAATTTTCTGCTGATTCCTAAAAAGAGTCAGTTAACTGTAAAATTTAGTTTTAAATGCTTTTAATGTAATTCAAATTACCCCACACCAAGCAAAGATCCCAGTGCCTTACTTTTGTGGAGATTAAGATGAATTCAGTGTCCTTGTGGAGCATTTTCCAGTCACTTCTAAATACAGAGCTTTTACAGTACATACAGTATGAGGAGTGAAGTAATATCACAGGACACGGGCAAGAATTGGGACACAGAGGAACTTAATCTTCATATCTGGGTGGGTATATCTGTGGAAAGAAGACGCTGTCAAATATCAATATAACCCATTTTTTCCTTGATGACAAGCACTTTATCACTTGTCAGCTCAGATCGATGTCTGCTGCTGAGGCTTCATTGTGAATTCAAAATGGGTTTAAAACAAATAAGAATAAAAAGCTTCTTTTTATTCCATGGCCATGGTTCAAGTCAGAGTTTTCACATAGTCCTGCAGTGTGACTGGCCACTTTTACTTTGAAGGTTTTTTTTTAAAACAAAATTGACAGCGAAGTTCTTATTAGAGGCTGGTGTGCTGCACTGCATTGCATCTAAAACTGTTCCTTTCTCCATTAAGTGCATTAGAGGGTGGCATTCTGCTTTTGTCTGCAGAAAACCTCAAGAAGCATTGTTTTGTGCTATTTTTCAACCGTTTCCAGTCTACTTTTCTTGTACTCAATCATGTACTGAGCTTGACTTGTTTCAGTTTATTTAGCTTAGTTCATGCAACGTCACACTCATGCTGGCTCTTACTCTGCCAACGAGTCTCCCAGAGTTGTTTGTCTGGCTGTGGATCCTTACTCTTCTTCAAAAGATTAAAGGGCAGTTTTAAAAAACTGACACTCAACATCTACACTGTTCTTTTCTGCCGTCTTGGCTGGCCCTCACCCACAGTGGCTTTATAATTCTGACCTTTCTGAAACTATACGCTGCAAACTGAAAGGCACCTTCCTAGAAATGTAACTACAAATTGCTGTTGACATAAATGCTGGTAACAGCCACTTGCACAGGCTGCATCGTATGATCTAAATAGATTCCAAGCAGAAGTCTAAATTACGAGTGAGCCTTGAGATCCCCTCTTGTCAAATGGATTTCTTCTCCCTAATATTGGTAAGTGCTTGGTCATACGTTGTTGAATCATTGCGATTATCTCTATAATATTGTCTGGTCTTTCCCAGCCTCAGGGGCTGAAAAATTAAGGCAACATGTCAAAAAGTTTGTCGATGGCTAAAAGCAAGACAATCCCCATAGACCACCATGTTAAAATACCCAACTAAGTAAAACTAAAGCATTTTTACAACTTGGTCAAAAAATGACTTTGATCTTTACTGATAGTTTGCCCTTTGTAACTGTATGGTGGGGGAACATTTTATGACTCATCCATTTGAATTTGGTTAATGTGTAGAGTTTGGAGTGGAGAATCATCAGCCTACTTTTTTGGTACAGTTATGTACCCCATTCTGCCCGAGTTTTATTAGAGTATCATTAGCGTATTACTTTGCTCTAACTCGCAGGAACTTCCGTCTGTGTATTACACCCGTACAAAGCTCATGTATGTATCTTACTAACCAAACTTGCTGGTGTTAGCTGATAAGCTAACACTTCACTTTTTCATTACTTTGGATCCAGAAACTAACAGTGGCCAAAATAATAATGCTGAGTCCAGAAACCAGTGGTTGACATCAAAGTAGCTGTGTCTATCTTTATATACAGTCTGTGAATGACCCTAACCCTAACATAACTCTGCCTTTAAGCAGACACAAAGAAGCCTTTGAAAAAGGAAAGGGAAATTATTAGGAGCTTAATGTCATTATTAGAGGAGTGCAGCATCAGATCATTTGAAAACTTTCTGCAGCTGAAGTGATTATTGGATTTTGAACATCCAACGAGTTTTACATCATGGCCACTTGAAAACAGAGGTGACAGAATGATTACACTCTTCTATCCAATGCTAAACGTTCGTGCCATTTACTGATGACATTTTCAATTGATTGCTATAATTTTACAGTCCATTTAAAAAGAAAGAACTGCAACGGTAGTGTTGAGTCACGCCTAAACTCAATTAAGTCCCTCTAGTGATGCTCTAGCCTTAAGAGCCAAAGTGAATGTGATCGCAGCACCGTGTGTGTGTGATTGCTTTTCCTGCTAATCTGTAAAAAGTACCAACATAAAAATGAACTTCAATCAGGCAAAAAAAGTGCCTCTAAACCAAGTAATTAAAAAAAACTTAGGGTACGGCTCTTTTGGTAGCTGCTGCAGTCTCTTTGTCACGGTGGCAATAATTTACATTGCCTTTCCATGCTAGGACTCTTTGACTCCTGTCACATCTAATTTGATCTCTCCTCTATCTCACACTGAACTAAAATTGACTTCTTTTTTTTTGTACTGGCCTTCAGATCAAAAGCTAATTTCCCGAGTGTGTGATTTCCTAAATCACAGTCTGAAGTGTAAAAACCACACGGGCTTGCTGCTGCCAGGTTCCCATATAACCAGAGTGGTTATATGGGAACCCGACTTAATGAGCCTCGTGCCACAGGCAGAGACTGCAATTATGATTTCCAATCCCTTCCTTAGTGGCACAGTGACTATTTTTGGAGTGCTAGCAGGTGCAGTGCTGTAATCTGATTCATTTATTTCAACAAGGTTTTTAAATGTCAGCTGAGAGAAATGGCACTAAAATGGAAAGGCTCTTGACCTCTTGTTTCCAGAGCCAGCTTTAATGTTAGGGTGCAGGTGCAGCTGTATAAATAGACTAAATACACGAGAGTTTTTGAGAAAGTTTTTTGAGCAGCATTAATAATTTGGGTCAGCAGATTTTTTTTTCTTAAAGCCCGGCGAGCGAGAGGTGCTGCAGTGTAATTAAGGAGAAGAAAATAATGCATGCGTGTTAGCCCAAATTAGCTGGAATTTTTAATTTTTTTAGTTACTGATTTCTGAACCTGAACATAATTTTCAGGTAATGTATATCGATCGTCTGACTAACTTAAGCAGCTCATAGCAAAAACATAAAATGTGTTTGTTACCAGGCTGCTTTATTTGTTATATTTAGTGAGTCATTTTAATTATTAGTGAGGTAGCAGTACTTAATGATACATCTATGTCATTTCTGACAGTAGTTTTGAATTATAACAGAAAAATGTGAAAAATATGCCTGTA
Source organism: Etia nguti (assembly GCA_015106755.1). Classification (NCBI taxonomy): domain Eukaryota; kingdom Metazoa; phylum Chordata; class Actinopteri; order Cichliformes; family Cichlidae; genus Etia; species Etia nguti. Next base: position 24,325 of record VUQG01024045.1, on the reverse strand, counting down.
TTTAATATTCTCAAATTAAGTACAGGCATCCTACTTTTGATAAAATAAAAATGTATAGACAGCTGTGATGGAGTTACTCTGCTGTGGTGAAAAGTTCAGAATTATGTGTTTATTGTTAATCTAACCACACTGGCTGTCTTTTACACCCTCTTTAGGCCAGGATTGATGCTGGGATGTGGAAACGCATGGTGTTCAAACTGAATCCTTTATGTAGTAAAACACTCATAGTTAAGAAGCCATTTTTTTAAACATTTCTTTTTTACATTTTACATTTCCTTCTGTTTTTGTTATCTGGTACTCTTCTCCTCTAACATTACTGCTGCAGTGTTGCTTATCTTTTATATTTTCTTGGTGGAACTGTAAATCAGATACTGTACAGCCTTAAGCTACCAGCAAGTATGTGTATTTATTAGCATGCACGCAAAGAATCTTCTAATCAGACTCTATGGTTGGGTTGGTGCGGGCTTAAATAACTCCATAGTTAAAATACTCCTAATTCATATTCAGATTTTAGGGGTTTGCTGAAATGTTGATGGGTTTTTTTTTATTCATTTGGGGAACTTCTCTGTTGAATGAAGACTGATTAAAATTGCATTTCTATTGATTCTGCCCCCTGGTAGTGGAAGGTGACTGGTGTGGTCTCCCACGTTCTGTTAGTAGAAGCTATGATGAAACTATCTGTATCAGCAGGCTGGTCTATTTTTGGAAGTTGCTCACACCAAACCTTCAGTGTTCTCCTACACTCTGACCTGTGGTCACTTCCTAACAATGCAACACATCTAGTTTTGGCTTTGTGTCTTTGGAACTACAGGGTCTATGAAGCAAATAAAAATAATGAACCAGCTGCTGTGTAATTATAAAAGTAATTCCACTGCGAGAATCACAGACAAAGGTCCAGATTGTTCCGACTATTACTGTCAGAAGTTGCCACTACACAATCGCAAGAGAAATATGCAATGATTTATGAGATGAATAAATCAACATTAATATTCTGCTCATGTACAGAATTTCAGTTTCATTATTCATCTTCTGTTACTGAACCTGAAGAATTTAAATGCAAAACAACTGTTAATGATGAAAATATTTATTTCCATTTGTGAAGAATGACAGCCAAGAATCCAAGCAGCATGTGTTACGAGTGTAAGACTGATCACATGTTACTGGTGAGTAGTTGTACTTTGTAGTGCTGTGAGCATCAGCAGTGTTTGCCTTTAATATCTCCTTCAAAACAAAACCCCCGTTAATTTATGCGATCCACTGAGTTCCCATCAGCGATGCAGTCTTGAGCAGAACAGTGTTAGATTTATCATCTTAGCTTCACGGTGTTGTCTCTGAGTCTCAAACAGACTGCCCTCCTATGATGAACAATTCTGCATGCGATGTATTATAACCCACAGTTGTGCTTCAAAATTATTATAAGAGGAGCGATGGAGGAAGTGAGGTGTCATAGTTACAGAACCACAGAGTCTCTGTAGGGCAGAGGTTGAGGAGGGTTGGATGGGTCAACAGAGAATTTCATGTGTTTTCATATCGCCTATATGGCATGCCCACAAACAAATCTTATAGTGAAAGTACAAATGTATGACTTGATTTGAAAGTTTCTGTAGTTTCTCAAACTACACTTGTCTAAAATGTGGCTAAAATGCAGCATAACTTTGATCTTTAGTGGTCTGCTGTTGACCAGGTGGATGCTAACAGTTTAACCTTGCTGATGATGGACTATTAAATAAACCCCAATCCTCATCTCTCCCAAAGCCAAAATACACATTTATTGTGTTAAAGTAAGGACCTATATCACATAGTTAAATTATAGCCTCACCATCTCAGTCCTGAACGTGACCTCCCGAATGAAACACAAAACCGCATCCCCCCACACCCCAAAATCAGTGCAAGTCAGCATTATGTTAATGAATCTCTGCAATGACTCTGCAGCTGTTTACCTCAATTCCAGCTTCCTTTATGTGAGTGAACTGTGTCTGAGGTGACCTACAGCACATTACAGTTTATAGCTGATGGACATACATCTACTCCCTGTGCTCTGTATTTCAGCATCAGACATCAAACTAGACTTTGATGGTCGTGCAAAGAGAGGCGGATCTCAGTCAGGCTAACACTGCGCAGCAAACACGGTCATGCAGAAACGTCACACAGTTGTATTTTATTCTAATCTGATTGCGGTGATATGCAGTGTGCGCATTACACAACTGGCAAAATGTAGGGTTATTTAAAAGTTATCACAGCACTTCATTGTTTGGTGTAAATAATAATTTCATTGTAACCTGTAACTACACCAGATAAATGCATCCATTGATAAAAAAAAAAAAAATCCATATTTTGACAGATATCATTTGAGCTGGTAGGAGGATTTGTTGGTCTCCAACTGCCCTTTTTCATTTTGAGGTAAACATTCAAAGAGAAACAATCTGCAATCATTCAAGCTGTAATTATAAGTGCGATGACAGAGTAATGCATTGTTCTCTTGTTTCCTGCTACAATTCAAACCTGAGAAATCTAACAAGTCAGGATTTTGAAGTGCATATGTTAACAAAAAAAACATTCCCCTTAAAAACCAAACAGCCTTGGAGGTTATATTTATGGTTGTGCCATATGGTGTCCATTGTGCGCCTCTGCAATCTGTTTCTGTGAAGTCCACCTGCCGTGTGTAGGGAAAATAAACTCAACACTTAAACTGTTCCCGCAGGTCTGTGTTCTCTCCATTAACACGGCCAACTCAAAGGAAGCAGCTTTCCGCTCTGTTCTGCCTCCAGTGTGAATGTGAGCTCAGCATGCTGAACCTGTTTCTTTTGTGCCAGTGCTATTTATGCTGCTTTTCTCCACAATCAGCTGAGTTCTTTGAATCCATTAAATGCACTTTGATCCTTTTCTTCCTCAGGTGGACATTTTGACCAGACTATTGATCGTCCCTTAGCTTCACTAAAGAGGGCACTGTGACTGTTGCAATATACGGCTTTAATATTGACCACTCCATGTGAGTGTGTGTCAGTCTGCGGCTGCGTTAGCTGATAAGTCTGGCAGCATGTTGCTGTGGGGCACTCAGTTTTATACCCAACCCTAGAATAACCATTTGTGTATTTGCAAAAATATGTGTGCCAGGAAACAACAAATTCAGTGAAAATTGTTTGCACTGTCACTTGCTTTTGAGCCAACTGAAAATTGGGGATTGTATGTGTCAAAAAATGTGATACGTTTATCAAACCCCTTTCACTTCGATCACATCTCAGTTATTTAGTTTAAAATCCGAAATTCAGAATTACAAAATAAATGTGTCCTTTACCAAAATCTAAGTAGCCTGTTGTCCACTGTAATCAGCGATGACTTTGACTGGTAGTGTGATAAATTGTATGTGAAATGTGTGACAATTATTGTTTAAGTTAGCCAGCAAATGAAGCTTTGTTCTGTACATGGAAACCTAATCATGTACTTTTGGTGCCTAAACCAAAGGGTTAGTTTCTTTTATCTTATTTTTTTTAAGCCTAACCAAAGCAACTGATGAAAACAAGAGAAATGCTGAAACTCAAAACTCAAACCGAATTTGTGTGCCACAGTTGAGTGTTTGGACCGAGTGACTGTGACCTCTCCACCCTTCAAATGTGGATTTTTGTTGCTCTTTAACCTAGAAGCACACTGCTCATTATTATGAGCATTGGTATGGCAAAAAGGACCTCCACTGAATGAGGTGATTATGACCTCATACATGGAGAATGTTACCTCCTGATTGTGTGTGATTGATAGGAGCTGATAACAGCAATTAAATATGTGCATAATATCTGAATATTGGGTAAGCAAGCAATTTATTTATATAGCACCTTCGAAACAAACCCAGCGGAAAACAAAGTGCTTGACACTTGACATGCCAAAAATGATACATTGAATAAAAATAAAATATAAAATTAGAATTAAATTAGAATTTAGTATTTATTTAGTATTTATTATTTATTTATAGAATTAAATTTAAAACAATAAAATCAGCACATTAGATTAAACTAAAACAATAAAATCAGGGTCATACTGTGTCATATGCCAAGGAGTAAAAACTGGTTTTAAGACGGTGATGGATCCCTTTCTGTGTGAACACAATAGCAAGGCTTAATACACACACTGGCACCATCTCGATAATATCTCATCCCTTCTAATGTGGAAGGTAAGAAAGAGAAAAGGAGGGAAGAATTATTCATGTAACATTGTGTAAAACAAAACAGGGGAAGAAGCGAAGAGTGAAGGAAGAGAAGAAAGGCTGATTCATCTGCTACTGATGAGTACTCACAGGAAGAGTCCAGTGTCCTTTAAATGGCTTTAAATGGGGGATGCCCTCATTAATGCATCAAAGCAGGAGAATAAGCTTCCAGGCTGTTATCACATAGCTTTTGAGGATGGTAGTTAAGTACCTTTGGACTATAGTGTTGATTCAGAAGCGATTATTTGACTTTTCATTGAGGACTTCCAGGCGATATGTACTCCTGTAAGAACTTTTTTTAAGTTAGCAGTCCTTCTCTACTTTTTGAAATGACCATAAACACTTAAACTTTATTGAAGTTAATGAGGATATTAATGATGATATTATTACTGCAACTCTCCATCTTCTTCTTTATTAGCCTTTCAGCTCCCTGTTCATGTCCGTGTGAAGTTTCTGTTGTACAGCATGAGACTTCTGAAATGGGATCCCTTCCAAATGGAGAAGTGAAATGTGTGGTGCAAAGTGTAAACATCTTTTCAAAGCAGGGTGAAGGAGACTAGGTTTAAAAAAATATTTTTTAATGACAAAATCTGAATAGTTACTACATGGTTAGATTTAGATTTATGTTTAGATTTAACTGCATTTAAGGAGTTTTATATTTAATGCATTTGTGTGCGTTATGACAGCCTCTGGGAGCCACAAGCCAGTGGACTGCTAGTGCCAGTTCCAGGCCTGGATAAAAGGGAAGCGGTTGCATCTGGATGACATACAGCAAGTCAAATATGTGGATCAATGATCAAAGATCAAGACTGAGAGTTACATACTGCCGGATGACGTTTCTGTAGAGATATGGAGATGTTTAGAGGAGAGGGCAGTGGACTTTTTTGACCAGAATGTTTAACATAATCATGGCGAGTGAGAAGAGGGATAAAGTTGATGAGCTATACAATGAAGATATGGGACAGAGTTGTTAAAGTTAGGTTAAGGAGAAAGGTGATGACCAGTGAGCAGTATGACTTCATGCCAAGAAGAGCATCGCAGATGCGATGTTTGCTTTGAGAGCGTTGATGAAGAAGTATAGAGAAGCTCTTTGTGTTTTTGTGGATCTTAGAGAAGCATACGATCGGGTGCCAAGAGAGGAACTGTGGTACCGTGCATGAGAAAGTCAGGAGGGGCAGAGAAGCATGTGAACTGGTCCAAGAAATGTACGAGGACAGCAGGATTAGTGGTGAGGTGTGCAGTTGGGCTCTGAGCCCCTTTTTGTTTTCAGTGGTGATGAACAGGTAGAGAGATGAAGTCAGACAGGAGTCTCTGTGGCTGCTGATGTTTGCAGTGATCTGTAGTGAGAGCAGGGAGCAGATGGAAGAGAGCCTGAAGAGGTGGAGGAATGCATTGGAGAGAAGAAGGAGGAAAGAAATGAGACAGAATTCATGTCAGACAGATGGAAACGGGAACATGCAAGGAATAGAAATAGTGAAAGTAGATGTAGTTAAATACGTAGGGTCAGCCATCAACAGCTATGAACAAGATAGGTGAAGAAGAGAGTGGATGCAGGGATGGACTGTGTGGAGACATCTAACAGAAGGATAGCAGCACGAGTGAAAAGGAAGGTTTACAAGATGTTAGTGAAACCTGCTTTGATGTTTGGTTTGATGATGATGGCAGTGACGAAAAGACAGGAGATGGAGATGGAAGTGGCAGAAATAAAGATGCTAAGATTTTCATTGGTAGTGACCAGAGTGGACGAGACGAGGCAGGAAGAAAAGAGAACGAGGGCTTGGAGAGGATTAATTTAATATATTTGTGAAATGTATCTGCAAAATAACCCAAAGCTGTTTCTATTTTACACTGAACCCAGGTGCAAAGATACTCAGGATGTCCTCTTGGAACACTCACCTACTACCCTTTGACCATCATTGAGAACATGATGTGAATCCTTTTGAATGGCTGTTAGGATCTTTCATAGACTTTTAGGCACCCTCTTTTACCTACTCTTAGTCTGATGTGTGCTATCTTCTTTGTGTAAACACTGCACCTCAAGCATCCTTACATGGACATTTTGTGTTTCTGTGGCTAAGTAGAAACGCTACACCCGATAAAACTCTTGCAGCAACATGGGATGACCACACAAAATGAGGTGATGGCTATATCTATTTCAGCAAAATCAAGTAATAACAACCATTACATTTGTTGATATTCAGACAGGTGTTCACAGCATGTCACACAGTATGTGTGCCATTCTTCTTGCTGGCAGCCATCAAGCAGACCAGTGTAATTAAACTATAGACAACAGTGCATCAGTGCTGACATCATTGACAAGATTGGACTTGTTGCCATTGTAAGTGAAAACAAAAGGCATACTGCAGTGGTCTGGTATAGCATTTCCATGCAGGGTGGGGAGGGTGGTTTAGAAGACAAAATAAAAGCATCAGAGGCCCAGGCAATAACCACACTTTCCCCAAAATCTATTTGTCAAAGCAGATTAGTAGCACGTAAATGCATTCTGGTCTTATGCTCGAAATTTTTGTTTGCTCGGCCTTTTCCTTTTAACATCACCGACATCTTTTTTTCCCCCCCCTGGCTTTAAGGGTCTTTAATCCAGCCTGAGTCTGGATTTAGGGAGCTTTTAAAAATAGGAGAGCTTGCCTGATGTTTTATCATTGCTTAGATTATAAAACTTCTACCAACAGAGACAAAGATGTAGAGAAAAATGTACTTTATTCATCTTTAGAAAGCGCAAAGCTGGATGATGTAGACCAATGGCTCGACTAAACCATGTGAATTGACAGGCTTATTGAATGGGAAATAAAATTAATTCCCGATAGGAAGAAATAAATTATTGCTTTTCAACTTGAAACACTCTATGCAACGGTTCTCATTCACACAAACACTTTTTTTCTGTCTGTGTTTTTTTATTTAACAGACACTTTCTGAGGAATTTATCAGGAGAAACTTGGGGTTCAGTATCTTACACAAGTTTATTTAGACAAACAGATTGTAGTAACCAGGGACTGAATCACCAACCGTCAAATTAGCAGATGACCTGTTCTATGTTCTACCTCCTGAGTCGCAACCAATCTTATACTGTAGATGTTCTTTCTCAGTTCTTTACATTATGATGTGGTAAGAGTTATGCTTTGAGGAGAAAGACATACAAAACATGACAGCTACAAGTGATAAAGGAGACTGGAGAACTAAGTATTCATTGTTAGCTGGTTTGATGTAGAGAAGCTTTAGAACAAATCAGGTATTCTTAAATCTCAGTAAGAGACCCAGACTATTTTCACTTTTCTTTTTCTTTCTGTAACTTTGGAAACCTTGCAGGATGAAATGATTTGCATAACTATGGTGAGTGACATCATGATAGAAGATAGGAACATAGCAGATGGTGGCTCTGTAGTGTAGTGGCTAATACATTTGCTACCACATAAAAGATCCCTGGATTGAGACCAGAGAGAAAACACAAATCCCCAGGAGGCTTGCATCAGGAAGGGTGTAAAAATCTGCTGTGGCGACCACTTGTGAATGAGGAAGTAGCTGAAAGAAGCTTCTATTTGCAAGACAGATCAGCAACACTAACAGGGATAATGTGATGGAAAATATCTATATTGTTAGCTCTGCTGCATTTGAGACATTGAATGGTATAGCGTTTGCTGTCAGTGTGAAAAATGCTTTCACGTTGTAATCTGTTTTCAACTCACAGCCCTGAAAAACAAAGTTTAACTATTTGTCTTATAAATTATTATTAATGACTCTGTTCATGTCCTATTTATGGCACAGAACAAATTGAATTCATAAGTCAAACTGAACTGGGTTTTCAGTTACCGAGTGCATGGAAAAGTGATACAATTAGCTTTGGTGGTTAATGGAGTTTTACCTGTTTGCATAACTCACCATATCTTGTTACTATGTTTTGATATTATAAAACAGTTTGATAGTAGACACTGCAGAGGATTATCCATATATTGGGTTTTAAAGGTTGTGTTGTTTTCGGTTTAGTCAACCAAGAAAAAAAAACATGAAATGAAAGCACTACACTACAGTGTCTGCTTTACAGTTTGGCATCCATGCTTAAAACTTAGGAAGGGCAGGAAGTAAAGTTTTTTCTTTTTTCAATCCAGAAACATGTTTTCATGCAAGAAGAAAAAAATACCTTCAAAGCCAAAACCCATTTTCTCCATGCTGATGATAGTGTGATTATGGGTGGTTTAAAAAAAAGCATTTAAAGAATCGTATAACGGTGGCATATTTTCTATAATTTCGTTCCTTCTGTGCTATCGTGATGGCAGCGCATCCAATACCAGGGCTGAACGCTGCATTAGTGGGGGATGCAAATGGATAAGGAGTAATGGGAAAAAAATAGAAGAGGGTGAATGATAAAAGGATAAAATGATAGGCAAGAGGAAAAAAAGGGAGGGCAAGAGGGGACGGATGAAACAGTCAATTAAAGCGAATGAGGGGACAAGAAAGCCGATGGAAAATGACGAAAGTACAGTGAAAGTTGCTGTGAGAAGAGCAAAAACGCAAAGGAAAATAATGATGAGGGACATGCAGCGGGAGATCAACAAGAGAGGGACACAGACAGAGAGTGATGAAAGATGTTGTGCTGAAGAGGAATCAGAGCAGCACACTGAGTACATTACAAAAGAGAAGGATAAAAACATAAATGCAATAGCTCTCATACATCCACAGTGTGTCATGTCTGCCATCACTGGCATATTTGCACTTGTGTACGTCATTGCTTTTGATGATTGCTTCAGGTAATGACTCATTGGTCTGGCTTTGAGTGGTGACAGATTTTGCTCGCCAAGCATCAACCTGCCAAACAGCCACCCCATGAAAAACTGTGTGTAGGGTACGCTGCAGTTGCCATGGAGTCTCCAGGGGTGACGGTCAGAAAATAGACCACAGTTTCCTTAATTAGAGGGCACAATTTGAGTACAGCTGGGCCAGAAGACAAGAGCACACATGCCATCTTTGGTGGGATTCACGCATCACAAGAATGTTATATACCACTCAGTACCTCTGTGTAAGCCCTCTCCACAAACGCATGACACAACCTGGGCGAGCCACTCCAACAGGACAAGACTTAGATGTAGGCATGCATTTAAAGGAGAAAGGACACTCTGTCAAGATTTATTGCCAGTCCATTTTGGACAGAGAAGACAGATGGTCTGAGAGAGAAGTAAAAATCAATGGACATGAGATCCCTTCTCAGGCATTTGAACTGCCACTATCATCTTGTCCCAAGTAACCTCAATAGTTCACATGATGGTTGGATGGGGCAATTTCTCACAGAGGTTAGACCTGTCAGCCCCGGTGACAGGAGTGTAACTTTTTAAATTACTGTAAATGTTTTTAAAGTTACAATCTCTTTCGCAATCTCTGTTTGACTGCATCAGTTAGCTAAAATGTTGTATTGTTGCATTAGGGCCTAGTGCATTAGTGCATTTGGTTTTACCCTGATAAATCAAGACTTCAAATGTAGGTGATGCAGAGTACTACAAATTTATACAAAATAGTTCAAGAGTAGTTTAATCTTTTGTCTTTTCCCATTTGGTGTATTCGCCGTGAAATCCTGGCAGTATACAGCATCTTTGATTTATTGTCTGATAAAAACCAAACCATCCCCAGAGAGCATGTTTAAAGGGAATTTTTACACATCCAGGCTCTCCTCTGTGCATGTTTAATGATTTTCCCCACATTTAATCTCAGGGAAAATAGGTACTGATTTCATTGTACAAGGAAAGTGTTATCATGCTGCTGCGGCAAAGTGTTAAAGCTCAAGTAAAAGTAATTTAGCCTGACAGAATGTTTGACAGGTATTTTCTTTGTGCACTGTTGAATTACTTGAATTACACTAACACATACACCTGTCTGATTGTTATTTCTCCCTGTGTTATCTTTTCTATTTCACCTCTGACACTCGCACACAGAAATGATCAGAAATTCAACATCCTGTCAATATTCTCTCTTTTTTTTAATAGAATATCAATTTAGGATTTAGAAAGTCGTCATTAAGGCCACAGTTCACCTTAAAATCTAATCTACATTTATTTCCTGCATGTAGCTAGCTAATGTTCCAGTCTTTCTGACTGGCTTAAACAATAAGCCAATACCACCTCGTTAAATGTCAATTGGTCAGCTGGTTTATTTGTGAAGGTGTGATTGGCTCCCTTGGATTTTTTTCTGTTTCCTGTTTTCTATTTAAACACAAACTGTGTCACAGTGGGCAGATGGGACTCAGGTGCAGACTGAAAGTCACAATTAAACAGTTCTTTATTCACAAAACACCAGGTGCAGAGTATATACAGGTGGGGGGAACTCGGGGGTTCCAGAGGTCCAAAGATGTGTCCGGGGAAGGGAATGGGTTCTTCATACTCGTACTCCAAAATCACAGCTCCATGCGCTCCTTCCTCACTCGCTCGCTCCGCTGGGGGAAATCCTCACACACGCCACATCAAACAACTTATGCTCACGCTCAAGGTTCCAAAGGTCAGGGTTACAGGACGGGTTCGGGAAATCTATTCACAAAGAGATGAAGGTCACAACCAGAAACAAACTCACGAAGAAAACTTTAGAATTTCACGAAGCCGGGGTTTTACACTAACGTGTCTAACTCAATCACCCAGTGACGAGGAACTCAGAGCCCCTGCCTTAAGAAGTGGCTCAGGAACATGATTATGATTCATAGATGCGTGATTGGGAACAGGTGCATGGGCCAAAAGAGGAAGCTCGCAGTGAGCTCCACCCAGGCGGAGCGACGAGAGAGAGAGAGAAAAATCAAACAAAAAAATGTAGCCTTGCGAGGCCGGCCGGGCAGACACAGGGACCATGGCAAAGTGTTTGACATTTTGCCATGACCCTGATGAAGGCCACAAGCCGAAACGCGTTGGTCACTTAATAAAGTTGTTCCCTAATCCTTTAAGTGTTTCTGGAGTCTTCACGTCATCAGTCTTTCTGATAACAGCACTGAATTTTGCCGTGATCACACACGCAGGCACAGGCGCACCCTCACAAAGGGAAACCGACACTAGTTATGCTTTCAAGGCTGGTTATGATTTCACATTGTTCACTCTGAAGTGTGCATCTGTCTGTTATTGTAGGCTGTGAGGTGTCAGCATTTAGGAGAAAAAGAAAGGGTATTCAGGATCCAGCACACACACACACATGCACACAATCTTAAACACAGAAGCCTTCATTTCCTGGAGATTGTTATTCACTTCATCATTTCCTTGTCCTTGCTATCCTTCATTTGGTGAACCTTTATGTTTTGACAGTGTAGAAATTACACCTCATGTTGTGAACACTGACAGACATGTAGAATGACAGCTCTGAAGCTCTTCTAGTGCCATTTTCATTAACCTGTCTTCTTCATTGATTGGAACAAAGCAATACTTTCTAAGTTTCAAAGTGCTTTACAGGGCTCTGCAGTAGGTATATAGGATAGCATAACATAGCATAGAATAGAATAGAACAGAATAGAATAGAATAGCCCTTTATTGTCATTGTACATGTACAACGAAATTAGGGGTACTCCACGCCAACTGTGCATGAGTAAAAAAAATAAAGAAATAGTAAACACATCAGGAATAAATAACTAGCAGAAGAGGAATATGTACAAAATAATAGAAAGGCACACAATCGAGCGCAAAGTACTCAGAGGTAGTGCAAAGAAAAGACTTTGTCTGAGTATAGAGTCTGTGTGTGAGTGGCCTGAGTAATGAGGGTTACTCAGACCATGGCTCAGTTTGGTGAGGTAGGCAGGGGTGGGGTGTGGGGAGATAGTGTTTGTTGACAGTCCGAATGGCCCAGGGGAAAAAGCTGTTTGTGAGGCTGGAGTTGTGGGACCTAATTGACCTGAAGTGCCGACCAGAGGGCAGCGGGTAACAGGTGGTGAGCGGGGTGCAAGGGGTCACCTGTGATGGCCCTGGTTTTCCTGAGACAGGAGGATCTGGCGATGGTCTCCAGGGGTGGCAGAGGGCAGCCAGTGATTTTATTGGCAGTGTTAATTTACCCTCTGCACAGCCTTCTTGTTCTCAGTTGTGTCCCATGCGTACCAAACACCCAGGCAGTAGAAGAGCATTATCCCCATATGAATAATGGGCCCAGTGTAAGAGCAAATGTAATGAACGTTTCTAGTAAGTACAAGTGTCCAGAACAGCCAATTTTTTTTTATTTTTAAATTGTTTTTTTCCACATATGTCTCTCATTTAAATTATTTTTCCCCCTTTTTCCTTCTTGTTTTTGTTTATTTGTGTATAAAAGTCAACAGTTTTCTTAAGGCCACCAGAGATTATTATCATGGGTCAAGTCCATGCTTACATGCCACTGTCTAGTGTTGCTTATGCTATACTCAACAAGGAAAATTCAAGTCATGACAAAATTATAATTATTATTAGTATATTAATTATGTATAAGTTATAATTATGGAATGCGATGGAGACTGCCAAAAGTCTATTTGGTAGCCATTGATCAGACAGCCAGGACCTTCACCTCTGACTGCCATCAAATCCACTAAACACCAAACCCCTACAGCTCCTCCTGTGGGAGGTGGGCCTAAAGAGGACAGACCCACATCCCGGGCCGAGCCCGGCTGGGTCCAATGGGCCAAGGCCTGGCCACCACATGCATGCCTAGGTAGGCCTCAGGGCAGACCCAGAACTTGCTGGAGAGATCATATCTGCCTGGGGAATGTCTTGGTGTTCCATCTTCATGGCATAGATTCAACAAGGTCCTGGAAATGTACCTCAGAGATTTTGGTCCAAATTGACATGATAGCATCAAACAATTGTTGCAGATTTGTCAGTTGCGCATCCACGAGCCAATCTCCTGTTCTACTACATCACAAAGGTGCTCTGTTGGATTGAGATCTGGTGACAGTTTGATCATCTATTGATCAGTATAGGGAACTCATTTTCATGTTTAAGAAAGCAGTTTGAGATGATCTGTGCCTTGTGACACGGCTCAAAATCCTGTTGGAAACAGCAATCTAAAGATGGGTACACTATGGTCATAAAGAGACATGGTCATTAACAATACACAGGTAGCCTGTGGTTTTACTTCATGAGACTTAATTTGAGCCCAGAGGTTGCCAAGAAGATATTCCCCACAACATTACACCACCAGCAGCCTGAACTGCTGATAAAAAGCAGGATGTATCCATGCTTTCATGTTGTTTGCAACAAATTCTGACCCTAACAAATGAATGTTGCAGCAAACAGACTCATTAGACCAATCAAGGTTTTTCCCAATGTTCTGTTGTCCAGTTTTGGTGAGCATGTGTGAATAGTAGATACAGTTTCCTGTTCTTAGCTGACAGGAACTGCACCCTGTATGGTCTTCTGATGCTCAAAGTAAAAAAAAATTACTATTCTTTCCCATTTATCTGCTCAGTTTTTCAACTTCATAAGGTCATCTTGACCATTTTTACATGCTTAAAAGCAGGCAAGTTTAGTTTTATGTGGCCTGGGGGTTGGTGCCATGTAATTGGCTGATTAGATATTTGCAGGTCTACCTAAACAAGTGAGTGTACATTTTTATGTATTTTTGCCTTTACTATTATTTTTCAGTGATTTAAAAAAAAGTTTAAAAAAAAAAGTAAAAATGTAATATTTTTATGAATGGTCTTCAAACTTTAAAACAATATACTAGACCTTCAGGGACATTAGCACCCAGGTTGGGGAAGCATTTGACCTTGACCTTCATTGTAAGGACCCAAGCTCAAAGTAATATTTAATATTAAATGGTTTATATATCTTTTCATCTTTTTCAATACGACGCCCTGCGACGTCACAATGAAAGAATAACAGGCTGATGCCAGCTTGATCAGAGTTTTAGTATAGCCCTTGGCCTTTGGGGGAGTGCTCTTTGTATTTTTGTTATTTTTGTTCCTGTGTTGTTTTGTCATTTGTTGTGTGTGTGTGTGTGTGTGTGTTTTTCTTTCTTTTTTGAGTGTGAAAAAGTTCTTCCATGCCACACATCATGTTTCCCATGCTATGTTTAGATCTAAGGGTTGTGAAGTCAGCCTGTGGATTAGTAAGTCCTGCCCCCTGTTGAATACACACATATATATATTTCCTCCAGTCTTGCCACATGATATGCACAATGACAGTGTTCTTGCTGCACCAGTTATTCCATGTACAATAGTAAAATTGGATTTAGTCAGTCCTAAGTGTTGAAATGTGTGAGGATAGCATTCTGAGTGACAGATTTATTATTACTCTATTCTTCACAGTTTAAGTCACAGCTTCATTGGCTCGTCATCTGCTTGGCTCACTGAGTTGCTCTGTTCCCTCTAGTCTTGTCCCCCTCTCTTTCTCCACATTTAAGTTGTCACGACTTCTTAGAGCACTAATGGGCTGTTAATCTCCGTCTCTCATCAGTTCTGTTCTGTTACGCTTTGTTCTCTTTTCTCTTCCCTCTTCCTTTTTTTCCCCCCTTCTCCTGCAGTATATCACCAGGAGCACCTTCTTTGCTGGCTCAGCACTTTCCCTCTCTTTCCCCCTTGCCTTTCTGTATATACTAATGACACTGCAGCATTTAGGAGTGTTTGTGTGTGTCCTTGTGGAAAAAAGTTGTTGTCTTGGCAGTTTCTTTGATATAGATATTGCAGATTGTTTGGATAACTGTAGACGGATGAGACAGATAGCCGACATGACAGGTAGAGCAGAAATGGGAAGATGAAAGAGTGCAGCTCTTGGCTCTTCGGAGAGGTGTTGGCAGCATTATTTCCTCAGTTCACTGCACATTAGCCTAACAAGGTTGAGAACAAATATACTGACCATATTGTTGCACTAAGAGTAGAGCGTAATGAGATCCTTTAAAAAGCTGTTAATAAGCTCTTTGCTTCTCTTGTCTCTCTGCAGATGGAAAAGTGTATGCGCTGGGGGGCATGGGTGCAGACACAACACCACAGGCCCTGGTTAGGGTGTATGATGCAGAGAAGGACCAATGGCACCCAATGACATCTATGCCCACACCGCGGTATGGAGCCACGCCCTTCATAAGAGGAACCAAAATCTACGTGATGGGTAGGAAATACATCATGCAGATGTTATACTTGCTACAAGCTGTTAGCATGTGTGTGTTAGCATATACTGACATTTACCTTAAAGCTGTAGAGTTGTATTTCAGGAGAGAGAAATACATGATTTCTTGCCAGTGGTGCTCCGTTAGGACAAGTAGGGCAAGCAGTGCTTGCCCTACTTGTCCTGATTGCTCTCCTTTTAGTCTCAGACAGTGTTGTCATAAAGCTCCTCAACTGTCAATTAACATGTGCATCCATGTCTGAACCAGCTGTTTTGCCAATATACCACCTTAATTTTTCATCCATATTTTAATACCACCTGTGGATATTGACAGTTAATCATATCACATACTTTTTTTTAAATTCATATTTTAATATACCAGGCCTGTGTTTCTGAGCTCATGAACAACTGGCTTTTTTTCCAGAGATACTCACAGGACAGTCAGCACAAACATGTGGTGATCTGTGCCTTGTGACACATAGAATCAGATGCTGAACATTAAAGCAGAAAATAAATATCAATAAATAATACAGAAATAAATGTATATTGTTGTATATAAATAAATATAAGTATTTAAAATTAACTCCTCATATTTCCCTCTACATCTCTACATCAGTCATTTCAATGTGTAAAAGCTCTTTACTTTTAAGAAATCATAGATGAACATCCTAATCAATTTTCTCTTTAGAGAAAATGTATCTCAGCTGTTCCCGTACTCCTGACTCATTAGGGATCACTAAGGGTTTTCGCTTAGGCAGCAGTTATCCTTCTTCTCTCCTGGATTGCCTGGAGCTTTCTTTAGGTGCCTTCCCAGCTTCCCAGGCAACAAATGTCCAGCTGGGATAACCACCTTGACCCAGGGCGTTCTTGATATGAATACAAAACACGATCCCATCATCACGATGGATTTTTGGTGAATGTGAAATGAGTCTTTTTCATTTGTTTTTGTCTTGGACCTCTCACATGGATGTCATTTTTGCCCAGTTTCTTAATTATTGTTGAATCATGAACTTTGAGCTTAGCTGACACAAGTGAGGCCAGCATATATCTAAATGTTGTTCTGGGTTCTTATATGACCTCCTGGATGAGTCACTGATGCACCCTTGGAGTAATTTTGGCAGACTGACCACTCCTGGGAAGCTTCACCAGTGTTTCAGATTTTTTCAGTTTATGGATAAAGGCTTTCTCTGTGGTTTACTGGACCCCCCAAACCTTAGAAATTACTTTGTAACCCTATCCAGTGACTTTTTCTTTAGTTTCTTTTGATCTAGATGCGTTGATTTTTAAGATCTTTTAGCCTACTTCACTGTGTCAGACAGTGATTTCTTAATTCAGCAAGTCTGCCAGTAATCAGGTCTGGATGTAGCTGGTGAAACTGAACTCAGCTTTCCACCAAAGATGGTTAATCACAGTTAAAGTCAGGTTGTGTTGGTTTAATATTTTTTGCTGATCAGAAATATTTCATTTTGACAAATATATATAAAAAAACTAAGAAACCAGTATGTTACAGCAATATCTCTCCTTACAAACTCAATTTGGTACTTCAGTGCAGGAATTTTTCCCCCCAAATGGTCATTTTCTCAAGAACTCTAGTGGCTGGTGATGGATGACATACTTGAAGTACCTCAATGTGCAGGTTTTGCTGTTGTATGGTTACTTTAAAAATCTAGGGCACCACATTTCACACTCTGTGCTTTTATCAAGTGCATAATAGGGATAAACAACAGCAGCAAGTTTGCCAACTCTCCATTAAAGTTGTGAGTTTAGTGTGCTTTTGGGTTTGCTCGCTCTCTCTCTCTCTCTCTCTCTCTCTCTCTCTCTCTCTCTCTCTCTCTCTCTCACACACACACACACACACACACACTGTGTAGAAATGTGTGACTGCTGCACTGTTTTTGTTGTTTTTTACCATAAGCCTTTTAGCTTTGACTTTGTCTTCCTGCCACTTGTAGAGCTGTCAAAGTGACTGAGGAGAGATCTATCTTTCAGGTCTGAGGGATCTTACAGTCTTTGGAAAATATTGATCAGCAGAACTGACTTGTTAAAAAAACACTCTGTGGGAGAGCAACAAGGACATTTGTGTCCAGTACAGAATACGATTGACATTCAGTCATTCCTCAGGTAACATTTGCTGGCAGTTATTGCCCATTTACACACTGTTAAAATTTCACACCACTACTGAGAAAGAAATTGGAATTGCACAAGCCAGGGTGCAATAATTTTATCTCACCGAGGAAGTATTTTGAAAACAGACGAATCCATTTCACAATAGAGAACAACACGCATCCACCTCCAGCACGAGGTAGTTGTAACCTCCTGAGAGTTTTGGCCATTTCCATATCAATGCTTTTTGTCTCACACGCTCCACCAGAGGCACAAAATGAGTCTTTGCAAGAGGCAAAGAGAGCACAACAAACTGGAACTTGGGAGCAGACCGATGCTTAACAGCACACAGTGTGCATTTAGAAGTCTCACCGACATGTAAGCAGGTTGCCGGTTGAATTTTGCTGTAAATGGTTTAGTTACTTATTTAACAAAACATGTGATCAATTTGTATTATATAGTTCCTTGTTATACTGAACACAAATATAATTTTTTGAATTATCATTACTTCTATTAGCTACAGCTTTAAGGCCTTCATGTGAGTGCAATAACTATTACTTTTCCTGAAAGGTGCACTAATCAATACGTTTTTTTTGTTTAAAGTAATTGGAGGTTCTTTCAACACTTAAAATGTGCTTCCATTTTATTTCCAAATGACCTCTGTGAGTTTTGAGACACAACAGTCATCTGTCAAATGCCCCCAAAAGATTCACGTGTCCTCTTGTGCTGTAAGAAGAGTTTGGGCAGAAGTATGTCAGTTAATGAGTTTTAATCTTGACTTGATGGTAAAACTAATAAAAGTGAAATTAATCCGTTTCCTTACCTACAATGCCAAAAGTGTTCTGATACAAGAAACACTGACAACACAGGTTTAGGTTTTTCCTGTTTTAAAAAGATTAATTGGGGAATATGCGTTTGCCTCATAATCAGCTATCCAATACACAAGTTATAAAGTGTGAGAAATACAGAGCGAGACAAGGTCAAAGCAGGAGGCCAAGCAGGTGGAGTTCAGATGGTGTTCATTTATCTGATGACTCAATGTAACACTGATTATATGCTGAAAAAATCAGTTTATCACAGGTCAAACAACAACATCCCTCACCCTGACAAATGATTGCCGTCTGCCACAAAGTGACCTCCCTTCCATCATCAGGTAAACAAGCCGACATTTGGCCAATGTGGCTGCAAATAGAATTCTATATTCACGTAAAAACAACAGATGTGAAGGCGCGTCCTGCACTCTTCCAGTATGGTATCATTTTAAAGGCTCATTTTCTGACCTAAGTTAGACTTGAATTAAGGATTTTAGTCATGTTAAAGCAACTAAAGGTTTGTAAACCAATGGATCCAATACACTCTGTTACCTGTTACCATCCATGACTGATAATTCAGACATGCAGCATCTTCTCTTTTGTCTAAAAGAACTAAAACTAAAAAGAAGATATGTTCAAAATGTACTGAGACAATGCAAAGAAAAGTCTGGCAAATAGTCGTAGAAGTGGCATATCACCTTAAATTTAATTCAATGTCTGCTACCTTTGACGTAACCTAACACTGAACACCACAGCCAGTTTGCACCAGTCCAACATACAACAATACTTTTGTACTTTTAGGCAGCAGACATCGTATGTCAAACTGCACAGTGTCATCTTGGTGTGGCTGCAGCTAATGATGCCGGAAAGTGCATGGGACAGAGAGCGATGACTAGTCTAAAGTGCAGCCACATGGTCTGAGCACACTTAGGAGTTTAATCATATTATATCACATTAGACACAGACTAATGTGTAATATACTAAGAGAATATAAATAATTTATGCTATTTTTTTATAAGCTGTCTCTCTCTCTCTGTGACTGTAATGTCTTCACGCAGAGATTGTGTTAAAGCTTTACCATAGCTTGCACATTCACGCTGCTTCTACAGCTGCTGCTGCACTTGAGGGGTTTTTCTCTTCAGCGGGTGCTTGAACCTCTTTTCATTTAAATTTCCTGCGTTCCCAGTCAACAGTGGCCTTGCTGGCAAATGACGTAACTCACGAGGCTTCCTACCGCTTTGAAATTCTTGTGAATGTGCCTCCGTGCCTCCGTGTGCGTGTTCACAGTACACATCAAGGATTTTGCAGCAGCGTCACGGTTAGCAATCAGTACACGTGCAACTGAAAAACAGTTGTCAGCAAGTGAAGGATGATGAAAAAGATTGTTCAGTGAAACAAAAACATGAGTGTAAAAAAACACACACAGCACTGGAGGGCCTTTGGATGAATGCTGCACCACACTTCTTCAGCAGCAAAGAAAGATGAAGAATCTGAATCACGACAAAAACAAACAGCTTCATTTTTACCACTGAATTTACTGCATCAGGTCAACAAGTAAATCATAAATGGTGTTTAAACCAGCCAACATTCTGTACTTTCACCTGCAGTAAGAATCTTGGATAACTGATGAATTACTGTAACAACAAACATTACAATCTCAGAACGCACACCATTACACGGCAGTTTTCCTGCTTATTTTTTTCTTTTATTGGCATTTTGGGAGGCATCCAAGTGTTGGCTTCTGCTTGAGGCAAAAGTGAGAAATGCTTACAGCAACAAAGTGTATACCATTTCAACCACTTGTTACTGAACCACAATATAATATATATTCCTTTATCAGCCAATGTGGAACACAGAACAGACATGGATAAAGTGCAAAAAATATGAAAGAGGACACCAGCAATTTGGCACAGCAGTAGCTAGCTTATTCATAAAATAAAGTTAAAAAAGATGTTTTAGTTAATAATAGCTACTACTTAAAAAAAAGTATATTAGTATATTTTCCCTAATGAATGTGTCTGTAAATATTTTAACACATGAAACAAACAGCTTGCCTTAAGATTTACAATGTGAAGGTATTTACTTACTCATTTATGAGTCTCCTCCTTACTTATTTTAAATTTTCATTTGTTGACAATTAAAAATGACAATTTTGATCAGCAAATAGCTCATATTGGCCAATAGTATTGGTAATATTAAAAAAATTAGGAAGGCTCTATATTTCACGTTATTTTTATTTTACACCTACCCAAATATTTACTTCGATTTTACTGCACCGCTACAGTGCTAACATGCTAATGTTTTTCAGAGACCCACCTGAGACCCAACCTATTCATTTATGTCCTCTGTGTCACCCTTTGGTTTATGTAATATCATTTAGAAGTCTGAAGTTTAAGATTTTGCTCGTTGCTTATTTCACTTTTTAACTTTAAAAAAAAAAAAAACCACGTGTGATCATGTTTCAGTAACTAAGTATACCTGGAGAAATTTAGCTTATGCCGGTAGTGGCTAGCTTGGTAAGCAGTGACGCTGAATGCAATACTAATATCATCTTAGGAGGCCATTTGACGCACTGTAGTTTTTGGTGCTTGTACTAGTTTTTTAGTTTGGGTAGCTTTAGTCTGCCATTTTAACATGCTATCATGTTAAAATGGCTATAAAAGCCCAGATTCAGAGATTCAGTGGTGGCTAATGTTTAATTAGGTGGGTGGAGTTGACTGTTGATACATTAACATATTTAAATAGATTTGATTTCACTTTTCCCTCTCTCTGTACAAATGTAGAGCCAAAGTATAGTAGGAATGGATGCTTGTTGTCTTCCACTGGTGACTGACTGTAATTTTAACTAGTACAGTAGTGACTGGTGCTTGAAGATGTGGTGTTGAGGATCTGGCCCCTGAAAATGTAGCAGATAGAAATCTGTTATGTAGATTATACAGATGGCTGAATTTGGTTTAGAATGCAGCTCAGGCCCATGATTATGTGTAGATGTGTACAAAAGCTGTGTCCTTTCCTACTATCAGTAGTGCAGGAGTCCAGATTCTCCGTTTTACACTTTTGCCAAAATGTCAGTCTCTGATTGTGGAGTATTGCAGCATCACTAAAACCATATGTGAACTATGTACTCTCACAGAAAATCATACACAGTATATTCTGCTGCAATCAACCAAATCTTTTGCATGGAATCTCTTTTTCTCACATCTAATGCTTCCCACTCAGTTCGACTCTTTGTCTCGCTACTGCTATCGATCTCTTTGCCACTCTGCCTACTCCAGCTGACCCTCTTCCACTTTCTTCTCTCACTCCTCCACATTTTGTTCTTCTCTTTCTATAATTTCTCCATCACTGTCTCATATTCTTTACATTTTTCCCTTCTTTTTCCACTGCCTCCCTCCCATTTGCCTCTCACCCCTGGCCCCACAGTGCTGCACTGCTTTCAGCTTCTCACACCCCGTTCCCATCATTCAAGCTCTTACTGTCCGCTCCACGCACGCTCTCTCTCTCTCTCTCTGTCTCACACAGCTTGCCTTCCCCTTGTAGTCGTATTTTACAAGGTTAAGTTATGATTTGTGGAAGTAAACAACTCCTAAGTGTCCTAGGGGAGCTCCCTGCTGCTTTGCTCTCCTTTCAGCCCAAAATGAAATGCGGTCCCAGCGCTGGTCTGCGAACTCGCTAGACTTTGACATAAATGCCAGGAAACTATGTGACAGGCGCTGGGGATTAAAAAGCAATGAAACAGGAAATGGAAACAGGGACAAACAGTGTCACACAGAAAATTTGCATTTGTCCTTGGCTTGTTGTTTGTGCACATGATAATATTTCTGGGAATATATTTCATTTATGAGAAAGGGCATGCAGTTTCCATGTCTTCATGATAATACACAGGTGACTTTGTCAGTTCACTCACACTTCACTTCTCTGGATTTTAATAGAATCTCTTGTAATTATAAAGCTTTGACATAATCATAAATGCATTGAATCTTTCTCCCCTCTCCTCCAGGTGGTCGCCAGGGAAAGATGCCGGTGACAGCACTGGAGGCTTTTGACCTGGAGATGAAAAGCTGGACACGTTACCCCTGCATCCCCAGCCGGAGGGCCTTTTCCTGCTGTGCTTCAAATGAGCGAAGCCTCTTCAGCCTTGGGGGCCTCCAGCAGCCGGGACCGCATAACTTCTACTCCAGACCTCACTTTGTCAGCACCATGGAGGAGTATGATCTGGATCAAGGTAAGCTGTTCCCTGAAGGAAGTTATGAGTTTAAGATACATTTTTAAGGTCAAACTCTAGGGATGAAATACAGCCTGAAGGAGCAGGAGCTTTCTGGGTGATCCATTACACAGTTTAGGTAGATGTTATGATGTTTTCACATTGTATTTTACATGGGTTTGAGTATTGAAGATTAGCCCATTATAGTTAGATGGCAAGTATTTTGTAAAATTTTTTACCTGTCCAGTAGTGCTACCTGCCTGACCAACACAAATATGGTAAATGGACTGGTTCTTATATAGTGCTTTTCTACTCTATCTTGAGCACTCAAAGCACTTTACACAAATTTTACATTCACCCTTTCACATCCATTTGCACAATGCACTCTTTTCTACTGTTTCTAAATACTTCCTAATTGAAATCCACACACATTCATACTCCAATGGATGCATCGGAGAGCAACATGGGGTTAGTATCTTGCCCAAGGACACTTGGCATGCAGACTGGACATGTAATATTACATAATTTCTTTCTCGTTATGTCTTTCTCCTCCTCCCTCATTTTCCACCTCCTCATCTTTCTCACTTCAAGCATCATCTCCTGAACTGAACTCATGGCTCTAACACATGAAAATGTGTATAAACATGCTTATTTATTCCTCATATTGTTGCAATTATTTATAGTCACCAGATCAGGCACAAAATTCTCCCATCTCCGAACAGGTGACAATGAGTTGGCTAAAGAACAACAAAAGCTGGTTGTTAACATTATGGCAGCTAACATTAGGTTTGAGTATCCTAAACATCACATTTTCCCTCTGAAAAACAGTTTGATTACATTCTCACATCATCATAGAGTTTATTCGCCAAGTGCCTGAATCTTACATTGGTAGATCCACTTCAAAGAAAGTTTTAATAATCCCAGCTAACAGCAGCTAACAGCAGCACAAACAGCAGCTAACAGCAGTGCTTACTGACAGAAATGTTCAGGATACCCTCAACAACTCACCTCGGTATCGCTGTCATCAGAGTGAGTGTCGCTGACTCTTTGCGGACTCCTAGGACACCCGGCATATTGACACTGCACTCATATTGACAGCTGAGGTAAATGACGTTTGTCATACAGTGGCCATTGTAGGTAGGAATATGCACTTGAACTGCGATGTAAAAAAACAGAATTCAGTTTACTGCAATCTGCAGACATGTGGTGGACAAATTTTACACACTGTACCTTTAAAAATGACAAGTTGAAGAAAGGTTTAAAAGATAGATTAAACAGATCAAAGCACAAATAAAGAAAATAAACAAACAATAATAATAATAATATAATTAAATAAATAAATAAATAAATAAATAAAATACCAAAGGACAAAATCACATACACACACTTGCAATGATAATATAACATGTAATTATGTAATTATGCATGTAAATTATTGAAAATGTCAGGAATATTATAAATTATGAAGCCTTACATTGCATTATTTTAACATATGCTGATGTCATTTCAGTCTGTATCACAGCAAAGGCAGACGGAATGAACCACGTGTCAGCCTCACATAATTCAATTCAATTCAATTTTATTTATATAGCGCCAAATCACAACAACAGTCGCCTCAAGGTGCTTTATATTGTACAGTAGATTGTACAATAATAGATACAGAGAAAAACCCAACAATCATATGACCCCCTATGAGCAAGCACTTTGGCGACAGTGGGAAGGAAAAACTCCCTTTTAACAGGAAGAAACCTCTGGCAGAACCAGGCTCAGGGAGGCGTGGCCATCTGCTGAGACCGGTTGGGGTGAGAGAAGGAAAACAGGATAAAGACATGCTGTGGAAGAGAGACAGAGATTAATAACAGGTATGATTCAATGCAGAGAGGTTTATTAACACAAAGTGAGTGAGAAAGGTGACTGGAAAGGAAAAACTCAATGCATCATGGGAATCCCCCGGCAGCCTACGTCTATTGCAGCATAACTA
>VUQG01024044.1:0-10277 GCA_015106755.1 Etia nguti | reverse complement strand
CAATAAAGCTCAAGATCCTGTTGAGACTTTTCAAAATAAACTGAATCACGTGAAAGAGGATGCAGAGTATTTACGGATGAGAAGCAAAAAAGTCAGGTGCTAAAAAATAAACCTTAGACTCAAATGTTAGAACAGGCTTTTCCCCGCAGCACGCCGTGTAATAAATACTCACAAAGAAAATGGCGGCCGTTACAACTTATGTCTAAAAATGTATCGTTTCATGCATCGGTTAAAACACTCGACTCCAGGTACACGACGCCCAGCTGGAAATACTTCACACAAGTCGAGTTGCCCGAGATTCACAGAATTTACAGAAAATGTAAAATTTTGTGATTTATATCGTTGTCGGGACGATAGATGTCTTATATCGGGATATGAGATTTTGGTCATATCGCACAGCCCTAACCTCTAGTATAGCTGACTGAGGAGTGACCCATCAATTGAAGTCCTATAAAGTGGAGACAGTTTTCGGAAGTTCATGACTGTGTCTTATACAGGTGTTTGTGCATATGTTTTCAGTTATGTGATGATGATGCCATTCAAGCGTCAGGCCTTGGTGGAATTCTCTGCAGTGGAGAGCGCAGACCGTTGTGTGTCCTGTGGAGCCAAGGAGCCAGTATACATCGCAGGTTTTTGATTCCTATCCTTTTTACTGTGATAAATTAATTATGAAATTGATTGGTAACATATACTCAAATGTAGCATACTGTTTGTGTTTATATTTTTTTCATCAGGTCAACAGGCATACTTTAATTATTCCACATCCAAAAGAATCACCAGGCCTACAAATGCTGACAATCCCAACAGTGGTAACAAAGTCCTCCTGCTGTCCATACAGAACCCACTCTACCCTATAACAACGGTAAACTCAGTACACACATACAGATCCAGAGGGACATCTGATCTGTACCAAAGACCAGATGTCCCTCTCTCTTTTGTTAAGTGTACCTTCTTCCTCCGAGCAATAACTCATAGTCTTTATGATATGGTGATGGATGTGGTTTATGCCTTGCGTGAGTTTTAGGCTCCATGTCTCTTAATAATTTATAACTGATAATTAAGTTGTACCCTCTGTCTTCTTTAAATGGAGGGGCAATCCGAACGAAACTTTGCATGAACATCACCAAACATTCACAAATTATTAACATCCGTACGTTTTTTTCTTAAAAATCTCATTCTTTTTATTTTTGCATTTATCATCCCTGCATGTGCGATGTAGCGTTCTCCATTTGCAAATGTTTTTTAAATTTATGATCAACATATGTCAGCTGTACGTAACTTAACAGTCACCAGAATGTGTTTCTGTAATTCCTGCTCTATTGGGTGTCTCAGCTGTATTTGCCATGACTGCCATTGTGAATTGGCTATAAAGAAATATACTGTAGATGTAAAAGTGGATTGAGTTGAAAATCCAAAAACAAAACCATTACTGCTCTAATGACATGGCTGTCTTAGCCTTCGTACATAAAGTTCTCACCATTAGAAACTCATAGATTAATCTACTGCTGCATTTTGTCTTTTTTTGTGTGTGTGTGTGTCCAAATTGATACAGGATGTTCTGTACACTGTTTGTAACCCCATTGGCAGTGTGCTAAGGATCGTTATCTTTAAACGAAATGGAATCCAAGCCATGGTGGAGTATCCTTACTGAATGGGTGAATTTGTGTGTGTACAGTATACCCTGCAAAGTTGCGGTTCAAGGTTTGTGGCCTCACTCGTTCGTAGAATTTTCCATTCCTCACATTCCGCATCATAACAGTTTACCACATGTAGCTATCTTGAGTGTTTCACCGAGTGTTCTCATGTTTTTCGTTAAAGTCCTAAGATCCCGCCCAAATTCACATTTAGTGTTTAAACGATAAAAATAGGCATTTATAGGCACATCTGACCACATCCAAAATCTGCAGTTTTTCACAATTTGTGGGTCCTCTTTGAACATAACTCCGTGAATTTCGAGGGTCGACTGTATCTTTGACACTCGTCCATAGAGATATGTTTTCAATGTTTTCATGCATTATTTGACATAACTCATGTAGTACATTTCTTCCTTCATCCATCCATCCTTTCTTTTCCACTTTTCCTTATCAGGGTCGGTGGGGGTACTGGAGCCTATCCCAGCTACCACAGGGTGAGAGGCAGGGTACACCCTCCACAGGTCGCCAATCTGATGCAGGGCTACATTTTTTCTTATTATTCATAATACTCATGCTTAAGGATCCTAAAACAGAGAGTTTTGGAAACGCTACTGAGGTGGTTTCTGTTTAAAAGCTGTGGGAGTGTTTGTCAGCCTCGAATGGTAGAAGTCAAGACTCTTAGAAACAACACTGTAACCCATGTTCATATTCTATTGGTCACCAAATGTAAATTGGATTGTGGGTGGGTTTGTCTTATGTCACAGTAGGGGTAGGTTAATTGGTGATTTTAAATTGCCCATAGAAGTGAATGCAAGTGTCTGTCTCTCTGTGTTAGCACTGTAACGGACTGGAACCAGTCAAGGGTGTATCCTGCCTTTTGCCCTACAGTAAATGGTCTGATTCTTTTCTACTCGGAGTCCTCAAAGCGCTTAATACAACATGCCACATTCACAGGTACTTTCTTCTGTGATTTTAAGTGTTCACTAACTAACATCCACACACAGATGGATGCATCAGAGAGCAACTTGGGGTTAATATCTTGCCCAAGGATAATTAGCATGCAGACTAGGGGGAGCCAGGGATCGAACCGCCAACCTTTCGATGACCTGCTCCACCTCCACCCAAACTTACAGCACCTGGTATTACCAGGCGGTCTCCCATCGACTAAACCCTGCTTAGCTTCCCAGATCAGACGAGAGCAGGAGTCCTCATACCACCCTGGATAGGTTTTAGCTTTGATAGGCTCCAGCTGGGCTGGACCGGTGATCTGGCATATTGGGCATTTGACCTGTGGGGTGATGGACTTTTGGGCAAATGTGTCAATTGAAGGGACGGTGTACACCGGCCCTACACGCTACAGCAGCCATTCTTTCATTTTCATTACTGACATGGTATTTCCCAATCAAATCTCTTAACACTACCATGCCCTGTGTGCTCACACAACTGGTAGAACAGAGTTTAATTTGGAAGATGTTGCAAAAAGGTGGAGCTGAAAAGCCAGAAAAAGAGAAAGAAACAACAAATAAATGCAGCAAAATGTGTCTTAATTAACCAGCAGGTTAGCTGTCTGGTCTGCTGCTGCCACACCGTCAACAGTCATACCAGGAACTAGTAACAAGCCCTCACAGTCAAAAAGGCTGCTGTTGCTAGCACCAGCCATGGAGAAGCGCAGGATGAACCACAGTCCCAACAAGAATGTGAGGAAGATACAGAGGAAGGAATAATGTATGTATTTTTACCCATGCTTCTATGTGGTTTCATTGCGATTATTGAATGTAGCTATGGAAAAGTATCTGTAATGTATGTAATTTATATCTCTGTGTTTGAATGTGCATTGTCCTCTCCTTAACCAAGCTCCTGCAGATTTGAGTCAGTTCAGTGTGCTCAGAAGGCGAAAGCAGCTCTGAACGGAGCTGACATCTATGCAGGTTGCTGTACACTGAAGATTGAATATGCAAGGGTAAGAGAAACATCAGCAGCATCAGCATCCACAGAGTGGTTTTGTGCTATGTAGACAGCACTGATTTACCCTGACTGCAAGGTTTCCTGCGGCAAAGAATACCTCCAGAAAAGGTTTTAACAACTTTCTTATGCTATATTAGGTCTTTTGGAACTGTCTGTTGCAGTAATAAGATATATACTGAAAGTCCAAAAACCTTTCAGTACATCAAAAGGACATTGTTTAGGTATGATAGTTAGTTATCTTTTATGCTCTGATGAGAGCATAGAAACTGTGTCACAAAAGTCACACTGTGAAATTGCCAATAATGTTAATAATGTGCGCCTTAAATAGTAAATGCTGTCTTTTATTACAACAAACAGCTGAAATCTGATTTGATAGCTTACAGGACTGAAAAAAATCAGTAGCAAACTTTCCAGATCTAGAGGGATCTAGATCTAGGGCTGTGTGTGTGTGTTTGGGTGTGTGTTTGTGTGTGTGTGTGTGTGTATCAGGCACAAAGACAACTGAGCAAATTCATTATTAAACCATAAAAAGTAAACTACGAGATTTCTGGAGACACCACAATCGAGATATACAATAACCTATTTGTGCACAGCTAACCAGAACCTTTCCAGGAAGGAAATCTGGAAAAAATGCTGACTTATCAATATTATAACTGTCAGTAGCTCACAGGAGACTCTGAGAGATTATAATAACATTTCATTAAATTCATGTTTAAAAGTGTGTGGGTGGCTGTAGCTCAGGTGGCAGAGCAGGTCAGCCACTAACCAGAAGGTCGGTGGTTCGCTATAAGCGCTATACAAATACAGGCCATTTACCATTTACTTATTCTGTTGGGTCCAGGCTTGTTGGTGTTTAATGGTCTGACAGCAAGTGACGCACTGCGACTTAACAAAACAAAATTCAGAGTTGAGACTAGCTGTACTAATTCTGGAAAAGACTTGGTGGAAATGGACGCTCAGAATTAATCATTTCAGTTTAGGCTTATACTCGGAATGTGTTAAATCTACTTTCTTGGAACAGGGTTCAGTAAAAATAGTCGCCATTGGTGAGACTAGATCTACCAACGTGAATCATTTTTATATAACAAATAAATCAAGTGTACCGAACCTGTTTAGATCCGAAGTATAACCAGTAACAGATCCTTACTCGGAGGATGAATACCCACACCAGAACTAAATCTCAAATGTTACTCCGAAATTCTGCACATTTAAAAATACATTTTCGAATTTTAATGAATAAATTAAATTGTTAATTTCTTTTTTGTGCACCTTATGCTTTGTGTCATGAAATGACTTCAGCTGTACAGGTATACAAATACATGACAAACTCATAAACTGTTGATGTTTGGAGTTTTCTCCAGGGATTTCTCTAGGACTCTCCCTGGTATCACAGATACATTCAGCCAGATCCTGAATCTTTTTTTTTCATGTTTCTTTTCAACAGCCAACACGTCTGAATGTTATTAAGAATGACAACGAGAGCTGGGACTACACAAAACCATACCTGGTCAGACGAGGTAGGTCAAAGTCTCACTTTTAACTTTAGTCGTACACGGTCACACTCAGACAAGTGGACTGTTTGAGGTGCTCCTGTCTTTTTGCAATACTGTAGATGCTGTTATGTTGAAGGTAGGACTGTTTTCAGCATGAATTCTCTGTGGGGACATATTTATCTTTACTACAGCTCTTGTAGGAAACCTTTTAGTGATTTGTGAAACCGTGGCCAAATCTTCAGTTGTTATTTGCCAGTTTCTGACTGTGGATTCAGTGTAGTCCTGAAAAATTGGCCCGGAACATAGTTCTCCATCACACCAAGACTCCTACGCCTCCTGCCTCTCCATCTCCAATCAAAACACTCTCATATCAGCCAATTACCGACCTCTGACAATCTTGCACCTCTGCCTACTGTGGGGAAAGAGAGAGAGACACATTGAGGGACAGTGAGAGAGAAAACAGAGAACATCAGGCTGGCCATGCACAGCAACTTTCTTCCATCTACACCTTTGCAACCCAGCAAAGAGGGAGAGAAAGAGAGGGAGAAAAAGAGATGGATCTCACTCCTGCTGACCACCATGCAGCTGCTGCTTCAACATGCCCAGGAGCCACCTTTCCTGCCACTCGCTGCAGGATTCCAATAGCACTGCCTTCTTTCTACCTATTTTACTCTGTTTTAATCTCCTGTTTTGTCTGCAGTAGTCTCACATAGCCTGATATCTGGTCCGCACCACGTCTTTTGTTCTCCAGAGCCTCGAGATATTAGATTTTACCTTACTAGCAATCTTGCATGTCTTTTACCAAACATCAACATAACAAGTGAAAACAAATCCTTTTTTCCTCTTCAAAATCTGATTAAAAAACACTTTATTGGGTAAAAAGTTGAGTCTGTGTATATTCAAAACTCTGGCTATGTGATTCTACATTATGAATATCAAAACTCTGCTCACTGTTACTTTATTTTGTCTGAATTGGAGTTGTCACAATATCAGATTTTTAATGACACCTTACTGCAAAAATGATATCCAAAAACTATAAACTAAGAACTATCGTTAAAATTTTGCCTATAATTAGGATAGAACATTAAAATTAAGAATTTCATTGGCTGTTACAGGTCTGAAAAACAGAAATAGGCAGGTACAGTAGCTATTCAGATGACAGCTAAATATTCTAGTAGACAGGCATGTAAATAAAGAAAGAAAGTGGTGCTGTGTGTAGGCATGTCAGCTTCCTTCGCATGTGTATCTGGGTTAAAGTGTCTAAATTTGCCATTTGGTGTTGGTGTTATAGCAGATGTTCATAGTATTTCCAAATCCTCAAATATGAAACATTAAACAACAAATCTCAAAGCAAGAGTAAAAGACTAAATCAGTATTAATGTGAGCAGCAAAATGACAGGAGGGTGTTAAGTAACTCGAGAACTGCACTACCAAAGGATTTAGGTTAGCTAGCATGAATATGCTCTTACCAAAGAAAGCCTCTGGTGTATCTGAGAAAGAGTTAACTGATGACTGAAATGGGCTTGACATTATTTTCCTGCCAAGCCTTTTAAATCTTGGTGCAAAGAATCAAACAGGTGAAAGAGTGCTGACTCACCATCAATCACAAGACCCGGTTCTACTACCAGCCCACCAGCAAAGCAAAGGTACACAAATCTGTAAACTCTAAGAAACACTAACTTCATTTTTTAAAATACTAACTGTGAAAGCCAGTATATTGTGACACCCCTAATCAGGAGCTCCACATTTAGCCATCTAAATTTCCTTGATTGGTATATTTTCATATAAAGATTAATTAGTATGTATCAGTGACGTGTTTAAAGCCAAAAGTTGGTACTTTATGTTACTGCATGAGTGGTAGCTATCTGTGTTGTCTGATCACAGTCCTGTGTGGTCCATAGCTACATTAGCCAAAAAGTCTGAAACTGTGTGATGAGACTGATGTTGGAGTCAGTTCATCCTTAATTCACTCAATTCAAAAAAACTGTTGTTTTTTTTTCAGACAGCACTGATTAAAAAATTGCCCGACATCTGAAAGCAGTAAGGTCACAGCCACTGGCATTGGTCTATGGCAAGATGTAATTAACAGCTACTGCCCAGAATATCAGATTCACCGTGAAATGTTCTTTTGATATCCACAGAGCATTATTTATGATTTGTTACAGTCTCAGTGAGACTCTGACCTTCCCCGAAGTGCCATGAACGACCATTAAATATTTTCGTTTTGGCTGCTGTGGGACATAGAGTCCCTAATATAACCTTAAACATCCTTGTTTTAAAATGATTCATTAAATGATTGTTTTTGTGATGAACTGGTACCAACTCTGTTTAGTTGAAATAGTCGCTAAATACATTTTTATCTACTGTGTTATATGATTTCATGGAGGTGCATTGCATTGACACAGACTGGGGCAAGTCACCAGTGAGCACTTGGGCTGGGGTCTGTTGGGGTCTCCTGGTGGAGTATGAATATCTTTACTGATTAGTTTTAGTTTGCTCTACATTCCCTCCTTACTGCTCTTTTCTTGTGCTGCTTTAATCATTTCCACCATCCAGCAACTACATGAATGAATTCGTGTTCCCTTCGATAGAAGTTATATATTTGGAAATAAAGGATCTGAATTTCAGGAGCGGGACCACGCCTCCAAACGCGCTCCTTCCAGTTCTCATCTATATATTTTCGACCAGTTCTACAAGCTGTCATTCTTGTTTACGTGCCCCACCCTCGCTTCCCTTTTCAATTCTTTAACTTCTTCACTTCTATTTAGTACACGGGGATCTGCCAGGCCCGGGAGCCGTCGCCAGTCCCCTTCGAGACCTTCCCCAAACCGCAGCTCAATTCATGTCCAAGCCATTCACCTTTTCCTGCTAAAACGCTGTCAAACCTCAAATGAGAGGACGTGGGCCCAACGAGTGAAATATATTTTTATATATACACATATGTATGTGTGTGTGTGTGTATATGTATTTCATATTTTAATATGTATATGATTTTTTTGAGGGAAAAGGAAGGGCGTATTTAAAAATGACTGATACAGTAAACCATCATTGGGGAAATTGCTTTGGACCTTCTCTAAATGAGGCACTTTGGGGAAGATTCACTGAGCCCACATAAATGTTAAGTATTATCTTGGCATGAGATACATTTTTAGCTGACCAAACAAGTCATGTTTTAAAAAATTTTTACCTTCTTTTTTTATCTTTATAACCTTACAGCTTTTACCATTATGTCCAATATTGGGCCAAAACATAGATTTGTTTTTGACACACATTATCTGGCTGTAATATATAGTGTCAGGTAAAACAGGTTAGAGTACTAGCCTAAAATACCGATGCAGTACTGCACATTACTGGCAGCAGCCAGGTGGTGTGAATGGTCTCTAAAACTGGGTAAAGCCACAGAGTCATTTAGGTCTCACCCACACCACAGAAGAAGACCAGTCACGCTATTACAGTGACTGTGCACCTTTTGTTAGTTAATTGTGCTAGCAAAAAAAATGCAACAGTGTTTCATGTGCTACAGTGTTTTGAGAAGCACCACCAGCACATTAAGGAACCCAGAGTATCAGTCGTCTGAAACTCTGTACTCTGTTTGATTCGAGAAAGAGACAGCGATTTATTAGGAAGAGCACCCAATGTAAACTCTGTCAAATCAAACATGCAAAGTTGCCCTCTGTGGCATTCCCTTGTGATAAGGGAGCAGCTGGAAATAGCATAGAGGGCTTTTTCTCTGGTTTTTGTGCACAGCTGAACCAAAATAAACCTGCTCATCAGCCACAGGTTTTGTTGCTTTTGACTTAAATTACAGAGCAGTTCATAGATATGGTTAAACTACCCCGTCACAAAACAAGGTCACCGTGGCTACACGGGGAAGTGGTTGATATTGTGAAAGGGTATGTTACCAGATGAGAGCATATAGCTATGGGCTCATAGACTGACCTGCATATTACTTGTACCTTTTACTTTAGTAGCTGCGTTTAGCATTAGGTTATTAACCTTATGGAAATGGAAGTGGACTGGTAGTTATGTGATACTTTTCTACTTTAAATGATCATCACTTTAGACAGCAAGTCACTTTTAACTATGCATTCATACAGTGCTTTATTCTATGCCCTTCAGGTGCATTTACGTCAACCTGCCCCTTTTCTTTCTACCCTCTCGTACTCCGCTGCTTTCGCTCCTCCACATTTTGCATGTTCATCATTTTGTTCCTGCAGCCTTATTGGGTGAATAGAGATGTCAATTCCGGATGTGTTCTTGCGAAAGAACGCTTCTGTGGGTTGGATATCGATAGCTTTTGGAATACATACTTGCCAAAGGTATTGTACTGTTTTCAATAGTATGTCAGTTGTCCCACCTGAGAATATAGAGTATTAGAGCTGCTCTATGCTTATACAAGCAGTGCCACTACCCTGCACTGGAAGGTCTGACCATAATGTAGTCCTCTTGTTAAACAACAACCTGTAGCAACCAGAGTTGTGCAAGGTAGACAAATGAGGCTATGGACACTTTGCATGTTTGATTTGTGTCTACAAACTGCAATGCACTTAATGAACCACACACCTAAGCTTAATGACTGTTGACCACTTGCCCTCACATCCTATGTAATTAATGCGCTGTAGAAAATATGTCTATGAAGGTTCTCAGTCATCCAGGTCATTGTAGTCTAAGGAGCTTGGAAAGAAAAGTGTCTGGATGTCTTTCTTGAAGACATCTAAGACATCTGCATCTAAAGGTCAAAGGTCACTCTTTCGAGGACCCCAATGTTCACATTTTGGACAGAGAAGACAGATGGTTTGAAAGACGAGTGAAAGAAGCCATCTATGTCCACTGTGAATGACCATCTTTGAACAGAGGCGGTGGTTTACGACACCAACTGTCTGCCATCTATAATCCAGTTTTGAGATCCTTTCCAGACGCCTTAACGCCCACTCACATCCTGGGCCATCTGACCTCAGGAACTCACATGATAGGGTGGGGCTAGGTTTCACAATGAGCTCACCCGAAACCTTGGCTGATTGTGACCTACACCTGTTTCCACACCTAGCTTGTGTGATTAGGTAGAGGATCATTAATGGGTCCCTCTTGGGGACATTCCCATAGGGCTTAAAATCTGGGACTCTCCACCATTTGACCCTAGAACTGAAGAAGCTTCTCGGATGACAGGTGAAACGTCTTCAAGCAA
>VUQG01024042.1:0-10804 GCA_015106755.1 Etia nguti | reverse complement strand
AGAGGGTGGTGTTGACTCACAAATGAGGGAATTAGCCTAAATTGATTATGATTCTGTGTTTATGCCATCGTGTTATGTTATTATGATAATGTTTTTCTGGTATCTGGTTCTGTCTATGCGTAATCTGGTATGGTGTTCTCTGTAATACTGAAATGTGAGAGATGCTAAACAAGTGAGAGAGATGTTTATGTTATTTCTTATTTGTATTAATTCCAGAACCACATCCTTACTCGCCAGCGAGAGTGTGTGTTCAATGTGGGCTCGATGTAAATAAAGTTCTTCAACACTCTGACATCATCCCACGTCTCTGACCCGACCTTATTACGAGGGAACAGTACAGAATCACGTTTCAGAGATAGTGGACTAGGGTGTCCGCTATAACAAGAGTCCTGTCCGGTCATAATGCACTTTGTGTCACTGAGCATGTACATATACCTGAACACATCACAGCAGCAAATACCCAGCACTGTCCATATTTGACTGGGTGGCAGCCGATGTTGTGCCAACGCTTAAGGATGGGATAGCTGCCCGACCAGTGCGAGGGTTCATCACCACCCCAAAATGGACCTGCCCACCGTCCCTCCAGGACACCATATTCATCTCCACTGTTGATCTGGAAGAAAAAAGGAAAGCAAAGTTCTCTTTCCCATAATGTGATTTATACACGTGAGCTTTGTACCTTCTCAAAATGACTGTAAACCATTACTTAACAGTAAGCTATAATATGAAAATGAGACCATTTATGTTTGCTGGCTTCTTCAGCCAGCTCTCAATTTATCGAATAAATAATACTGAAAGAGCTGTTCTACTGGTTTGCAAAACTGCTAACCATAAAATAACCTAATGAATTAAAAAAATATATATATATAATTCCAACAACTTGTTATAAAATATGTCAAAATATATAAATTAAGGAAAAGTAAATAAATCTTCCTTCCTTCTTATTTATCCCTCTGTCTTCACACCTTACTTACTTATTTTCTTCCTTCCTTTTATTTACTCCCTTCTTCCTCCCTTTACATTCTCCATTTCCTTCCTTCTTTCTATATTTTTTTATTATTCCTTCATTTTAAATTGCTTTTGTATTTTACCTTAATGCCTTATATTTTATGTTAAACTTTTCAAATTAACTTTCTTGCAGAAATGTTCTAGGCAAATGACACATGGAGCATATATCCTACCATGGCGCTGACCACGCGGCTGACGTAGATGGGGTTACAGCGAGCAGAAACATCCTTAGCTGGGTTTGCCAGGTGGTTTGAGCTGACATCCAAGATCTTCATACAAATCTTTGCCATGTCCTCTTCAAACTGGACAGGAAGAGAGCAGCTTATCTAAAACTGCAGTGTTGTAGGTTATTACATAGAAGATTATTATCATTATTTAAAAAAATATTTATACCTGCCCAAAGTCCCAGTGAATAGATATAAGGTAGTCCCCACTTCCTTTGTAGATTATACCATGTTCATTCATCACATACTCCTGTCTCTGGGCCTCATCAGAGAGACACACTGAATCATCTAAAGAGAGACAGGGATAGAGGTAAATAAACGAGACAGGCACATCAGTGGTTGCATAGATAGTGAGGTTTTTTTATGAAAACAACATCAACAGATGAATAGTGCTGATGAACGGTTAGGCACAGAGGTGGGCAGACAAAAAGATAACAAACCTACCAGGACACCAGGGATTGAAAAGCACTACCAGACTTGCCAACAAGGTTTCCTCGTCCCTATATCTGGCAGTTAAGTTGTACTTTCCAATTGGAGCGTCAGCTGGGGTGGTAATGGTAAAATTCAAGGAGCCCGTTAGTGGGTAGGATCCCTTCTCAAGCTCCACCTTCCACACCGCCTTTGCTGATGGCAAACGTTGGATTTTGTCAGGGATACCAAAGCATGACTTTGTCCCCAGGTCCTCAGATGGATTTTCTCCTGTAGAGAGGATTCACAGAGATCATAAACATAACAATACAATACCTTCAAAGCTACTAATTTTAACAAAGAGTCCAGTCCACATGAAAGATGTAAAGAAGAAAAACTATCTGACTAAAATCTGCATTATTTCTAATGGCCAGCAGGGGGTAACTGCTTAAAAAACTGCAGTTGCAAAGAAGACTATAAGAACATAATGAGTTTATAGTCTCGGTCGATTTTTTTTAAGTTTTACTGAATGCAACAAAATGTTCCTGTTAGAAGTTTATTCTTCATTGTCGTCAGAAACAATGATAAGCTAGATATGCTTGAGGGTGGACCTGCTCTGTGATTGACAAGGCACTATTACAAAAGTATGTCATGTCCCACGTTCCTCAGTCAGTTCCTTTGACAGACAAATCAGGGCTTTAAAACAGTGGTCCATAAACTGGTGGAAGATGTCACACCAGCCAGGTCCAATGGGTGTTATGGAGTGAATCCAAATTTGAAATTTTTGGTTCATATTGCTGTTGTTGTTTAGGGATGAGGTCAGGAGAGAGATACAACAACGAATGCCTACAGCCATCTGTAAAACATGGTGGAGGCTCTGTCTATTGTTTAGGGCTACTTTTCACTGGTGTTGGAGATCTTATCAAAATATATGGAATCATAGATACTGAAATAATTTTTGTTTTTGATCAGAGCCTGTACCTCAGTACTGAAGCAGTCTGGGATCATCTTGAGAGAGAACAGAACAAAAGGCAGCCAAAATCCAAAGAAGAGCTTTGAATGTCCTTCAGAAAACCTGGAGAACTATTCCTGAAGACTATTTACAGAAATTTCACGAAGGTTTGCCTTAGAGAGTTCAGGCTGCATTGAAGAATAGAGCTGGAACCGGATGACAGCAAAAGGGTGAAAGGTGTGTACCCCCCAAAAAAGAGAAAACAACTGTAATATCCAACTGTGCTAGTTGGCAAACGCCTTTAAGTGAAGCTTAGATTATTTATAAAAGAGCCTTTCCCTTATGTGTCACGTCTCGGTTTTTCCTCACCCTTACAGTTTTCTGCCCCACCCTCATTGGTTTCACCTGATTTTATTATTCTTGATCTTTTTTTCTTTTTTTCAAGAAAATTCTATCAGCTCATTAATAAAACCCAATTTTTGCTTGGAATACCTGATTCTGGTTTCGTGTGTTTGAGTCCTCTTTTTAAAGTATACTATACTACACGCAGCCTTCATTTTTAATGGGTGCCATGAAATTCTTCACAGATATCCATATTAATCTTTCAATTTAATTCAATTCAATTTTATTGAATTATTTTTATATAGCGCCAAATCACAACAACAGTTGCCTTAAGGTGCTTTATATTGTAAGGTAAACACCCTACAATACCCCAACAATCATATGACCCCCCTATGAGCAAGCGCGTTGGTGACAGTGGGAAGGAAAATCTCTCTTTAAACAGGAAGAAACCTCCAGCCGAACCAGGCTCAGGGAGGAAGGCAGGACAAAGACACTTTGAATTAACAATTAATTTTAATAAATCAATTGTTAATTCAGTGTTATAAATTAAACATCCATGGTTTCTGTCAATTATTCAGAATGACAGTGTGTTAGTCTTAGACATGTATTCAATGATAAAAAGCAAATTTCCAATCCTTTCTCAGCATGGTTAAACGCTTTCAAAAAAGTCTAATTAAAAAATATACATTATTTAATAACATACAAACCTGTCACTGCAGTGATGGTGAGTGGGTAAAGGTCAGGCTTGAAAGGTTCTGTCAGTTCAACTTTGACGGTGAACGGCTGGCCTCGCCTCACAATCAGCTGATCCTTTGAGATTTTTTTGGTGTGATGTTCAGTGTTGTTAGTCTCACAGTTGAGATTCACTCCTTTAAAAACTGAGATGTAAAATAAAAAGAAATATTATACAAACTTTAGCTGTAAACAAGAATCTCTGAAAGGGTTACTTTGTGCCTCAAAAGGGCAGGGTAACAAATTAACACAATGCTCGTGTGTGACGTAAGCTCTCTGGAGAACTGCACAGAGAACTCTGCCAATCCTCAACTGCATTTGTGGATTTTGTAACTGCACAAAAATGATCATCATGCAGCTCTAAACAAACCTGGTTAGAGCTACAGGAGACAAGGTTAATTAACCTAACATTTAAAACCTGCAGATATATTCAACACTAATCCATATAAAAGCACTGCACTGACTAGTCATTTGGAAAACTGGGTCACAATTCATAGAAGCACCTCGCCATACAACAGTGGGAGGGTTTCTTCAAAAGGCAAGTTTGGAGAGACTATCTAAATCCTTCAGGTTTCTCTAAATAGAATCTATATGAGAAATACTGACTTTTCTTTTCTCCTTTTCATTGTCCTTCAGGTCTTTTTGCAGTGAAACATGCCAAAAAGGAGAAAGATCTATTACAGGGCTTTATTTTTTCATGACTGGAGACAGACTGATTGATTAATTGTACATATAAATGACTGCCTTATACACATACTGAAATATCTAAGAGACAGAATGCATTTGTGGTGTAGCTATGACGTGTAATGGGAAAATTCTAGTTAATCGTCACATTTAGATTTAGGTGGTTAGAACTTCACTGTATGATTTTGTATAACCTTTGCATACTTAGATGAAGTGTGTGTGTGTGTCAGTATGACTTCGTAAGAAACTGTTTAGCTAGGTGTAACGATGTTTCACTATGTTATCTGCTAACTTTTTTGCTCACAAGGATGAAACTCAGGGCCAGCGCCAGGAGCTTCCTGGGAAAAGATAGTGGGAGTGTCTCTCTGCCCAGCCACAGCCCGTGGGACAGAAACCTGTTGTAAGTAAAAGATACAGAGAGTTGTGTGTGGGGGGCATAAAAGAGGAGCTGAGACGTCCCAAGGGCAGAGCTGGCATGACTGTGAACTGTGATGTTTGATGTGTGTGTTGGCTCTCCTGCGCGCAGTAATAAATAGTTTGACCACAGCTCTTTCCGTGTTGCAGACTTTATTTACAAAATTCCACGACAGACGCTTACTTATTATCTATTTAAAGTTTTGGTTATTTGTAATCTCCATTTTACATTGTATGGTTGGACAAAGTGACCTATACAAGTGAGAAAATTGGTGAAAATCCAAAAAAGGAAAACACTACTTGAATTTACATGAATTGAATTGAATTAATAACATAAGCAACAAGTATTTTGCTACTGGAATTCTTTCGCTTGTACTTTAACAAATCTTCTGATTTCAAATAAAAAAATGTTTTTCTCTAACATGTCTTATTTTTTAGTTATGATGTTCCAAGTACTGGACAACTAGTATGAAATGGAAAGAAATTAGCATGCGTTTCAGCATTTAAGAAATAAGTTTGACAAAACTGACACCAAATGTTTCATATGCCAGTTTTTTTTATTTGTTTACTCAATAAATGGACAAAAGTAAGCACAACAATTTAATAGGGATGGCTGTAGCTCATAAGGGAAGGTCATCACATCTATTGATTGGAAAGTTAGTGGTTTGATCCCTGACTGCTCCACTCTGCATGCCAGGTGCCAAGTATCCTAGGGCAAAATAATAAAGACCAAGTTGCTGTCAGATGTTTGTGTGAATGTTAGACATAAAGCACTTAGGCATGCAGATGTGTAATAAATATAATATATATGATTATTATAAGTATTATATATATATATAGGATTAAAAAACATTGCTCTTATCAGTCATATTTAAAAGGAGTTTCCGATTTTTTTAACTTAATTTTCTGGTAAACTAGTATTAAAACTGACCTCAATCTGAGCCTAATTTGATTTAGCTTCAGGAATCTAACAGACCAAGTTACAGTAAATATCTTTAATTTTCCAGGTTGTAAGATGATGGCTTACACAGTAAACAATTGATAGATGGGAAAAAATCATGGGAATTCAGTTTAACATGACATCAAATAAAATTCTTCTTTTGTTTTAATGCTATGCTTGTCTCTCTGAAGACTGTTGTTCTAAGGCATTTATTTCTATCCCCAGCAGCTGCCAGGGAGATTTCTAGGAACCGGAAAGGTGACTGAGGTCATATGATATAAGAGCGTAACATGACACTGTTTCAAAAATTCTTACATTTTTGCTTTTGACAAATCATCTTAAGTAATATTTATTAAATAAATTACATTATGTAAATAATATATCTTAAGTAAATAAGAATACATTAAGGCTTTCACTACAATGCTTGCAAGAAGGCACAATGTGCTCAAACATGATAATAAACTTTAGTTAATACATGTCTAAAAGTTGTTGTACTTACTCGACTGTTTGGTGTCTGATGGCATCTTTCTAGAGTTACCACAGCAGTTTAGGCACAGTGAGAAACTCTCAGGCAGGCACTCAGCAGCACACAGGAGAAAGGAGACACAACCCTCATGGATTTTAAAGCAGCTGTCACACCCAGCCTCATTTTGCACGTAAAAGTGTTACACAAACTAGATTAACTAAGAAGATTAACCATTTCCTGGCTCTTCAAAAGCTGCACAGATATTTTAAAATATATAAAATAGTCTACACAGTCACATAAAAAAAATGTGATAAATGAAACCAAAATTAACTTGTACCAGAATGATGGGGAGAGAAAAGCATGGAGAATGAAAGAAACAGCCTATGATTTTAAAAAAAAAGCAAACAAATAAATAAAAACAATTAAAAAAATAAAATAAAAATAAAAACACATTATTCTGGAGTCTGCAGGGCTATATTCTCTGTTCAGAATCTGCCAAATGCTGCAAATCTGATCAGACAGCACTTTACAGTGCAAATGGATACTGACCCGACGCATACTGCAAAAGCAATTCAAGAGTTTCTTATGTAAAAAATGAGATATTCATTAATGATAAAGTCAGTCCTGTCACAGTACTGGGTCTGCGACCCAGTGTTTTGTGTGTTTTAGTTTTATTCTTTGATTATTGTTATTTTCTCAGTGTTTCCTGGTTTATTTTGAAAGAGTCATTTGTGTCTTTGTCATTGTGTTTAGTTTCACTTCCCCTGTGGCGTCATTATGTTAATTCTAGTCAGCTGTTTCCCCATGTGTTTCCACTTCCCCTGATCACCTCCTGTGTGTATTTAAATCCTCTGTCTTCCTTTTGTTCCATCTGTTTTCCTCCCACGCCTCGTTATAGTCTTCACAGTCGTGATAGTTCTACAGTCTTGTCACAGTTTTCATAGTTTTTAGTTTTTCCCAGTTTAGGTTTCTGTTTAGTTGTCGCTCCTGTTTGATGTACATGTTCACCAGCCTCAATAAAGGCTTGCTTTTGGTTTAAAACTGCAGTTCCTTGATCCAGTGTCTGCTTTTGGGTCCATTTACAAAACTCAGCAGTGTACCCCGCCATGACAAGTCCCCTTGATCTCATCCCACCTGAGCATACAAAACCGAATACAGGGAGACTCACAAAGGTAAAGATCTAGCAGAGCAGCATTTGGAAACAGTGTTTGGTGATGTCTTGTTAGTTGGCTTCTAGACTTTAATCAGACATTGCATGGCGAAGTTTTTTTTTATTCAAGTCATAACAAGAGTAGTTATATTTAAATTGATCTTTGTTTGTCCCAGTAATTTTGAACCTCTGAAAATGGGGGACTGTATAAAAATTGACGCAATTCTTACACACTTAATGTAAAATTTTTGTAAAACCCTGTGAATTAAAGCTGAAAGTCTGCACTATTGTTGTGGTATACAGAGGGCAAAACTACAAAAATTGTGTCTTTGGTTAAAACATTATGGTGGGGACCGTATATTGGGCAACATTAGTGGAATGTATTATACTAATTTACCTGTGACTTATCCATGAGCGATTATTTTAAACTAATGCATATTGTACTTTAATTAACAAAAGTCTGGATACTGCATAAACATCTAATCAAGTGTTTGTGCTCACTGTGTGATGCTTCCAGGCATTTCCTCAGTTTAAATCACATTAATAGTCACAAACTGTAATCCACACATTACAGTCAGGTCTCATAATCACACTTCTTTTAGTGAAGTCATACAGTGGGTTTGTTTTTTTCTTTGTTAGCAGGATTACTCAAAGGGATGAATTTAAATTATTAGGACTAGGATTATTAGGACATTCCTGTTAATCCAAGGACCCTTGGACTTTTACCTCTAGACAACGCCACCATGGATAATGGAGAGACCAACATAAAAAAAATACAATTTGTGTTTTTCAGCCCTCAATTTATTCTTCAGTTTAATGTCAATTCTATGTTTATAGCACCCTTTCACAATAAGAGGCATCACCAAGTACTTCACATTGTAAGGTATATGCCTTACAGCAGAGATGTAAAACTCATTTTACATTGTCGGCCATGTGCAGCCCACTTTGATCTTAAGTAGGCCACACCAGTGAAACTCTGCTTCATATTGGTAAGTAAAGAAGTTTACTATCCATCTTCTTCCACTTATCCAGGGCCTGGTCGCGGGGGCAGCAGCCTAAGCAGAAAAGCCCAGACCTTGCTCTCCCCCTTCCACCTCCTCCAGCTTGTCAACGGGAAGACCGAGGTGTTCCCAGGCCAGCCGAGAGATATAATCTCTCCACCGTGTCCTACTCCTGGTGGGACATGGCCAGAACACCTCACACAGGAGGGGCCTGTGTGAAGCATCCTTGTCAGATGCCTGAACCACCTCAACTGTCTCTTTTCAAAGTAGAGGATTAGCGCCTCTTCTTCCCGGATAGCTGAACTCACCCTATCTCTAAGGGAGAGGCCAGCCACTCTTCAGAGAAGGCTCATTTCCAGCACTTGTATCCGCAATCTCGTTCCTTCGGTCACTACCCAAAGATCATGATCAAAGGTGAGGTTGGGGACGTAGATCAACCGGTAAATCAAGAGCTTCGCTTTTACGCTCAGCTCTCTCTTGACCACGACGGACTGGTACAAGTTCTGGCTGCATCACTGCCGTTGGAGGACAAATCGATCTGCGGATCTCCCGCTCCCCTCACTCGTGAACAAGACCCAAAGATTCCTAAACTCCTTCACTTGGGGCAGTAACTTGTCCCTGACTCGGAGTGGGCACTCTGCCCTTTTCTGGCTGAGGACCATGGCCGCAGACTTGAAGGTACTGATTCTGATTCTCACCGCTTCCCACTGAGCTGCAAACCGCTCCAGTGTGAGCTGAAACCCACCATCTGATGAACCAACAGAACCACACCATCCACAAAAGCAGAGATGAAATTCTGAGACCGCCCAAGTGGACGAACAGAATCAGTGACAAAGGGCAGCCCTGGCGGAATCCAAAGCCCACCTGGAATGAGTACCTTAAATTTACATTAGTTAGTTTAAAAATGCCTTTCAGTTTGAGGTAACTTTAAATTTAAAAAACTTTTGTTTCAGGTCACAAACATTCTAGCCCCCTACAGATGAAGCAGATGGCACATGTTATCGTGAAACCCAATATTTCTATTCTTTCTTAGCTTTACCAACTCTTGAAGGAAATGTCAGGCTCCTTAGCTGCTAAATTCTCAACAGTGTTCACCTGTTACTGTTTGGTGCTGAGCAGACAAACCCAATATGACGTTATCACAGCAGTGAAAGTATGACAATTCGTTAACCTCCTAGGACCTGACGTCCACATATGTGGACATCACATTTTGGGTTGTATAGACCAAAATACAAAATTTTGCTCTACAAGGGCCTGATGTCCACTTACGAGGACATTATACTGCCACTGTTCTATCGAAATTTAAAACAAATGTCCTCATATGTGGATCTCAT
Organism: Etia nguti; assembly: GCA_015106755.1. Classification (NCBI taxonomy): domain Eukaryota; kingdom Metazoa; phylum Chordata; class Actinopteri; order Cichliformes; family Cichlidae; genus Etia; species Etia nguti. The sequence continues at coordinate 1,149 of VUQG01024042.1, read as the reverse complement.
TTTTCTCAGAAACAAGAATCCAGTAAAAAGAAATAATTTTAAAAAATCAGGTAATTCTTTGGGACCTAATGAATGTAAAAACAATCAGCCCAAATAGCAAAGAGAAATTAAAAAGGTTAAAGGAGGTTCAAGTTGAATATAGACAGACAGAGATGGAATAAACGGGGGGGATCCTGTTTCAGGAAATAAATGGATCCATGAACTTCGTAAAGATGTTCCTGATGCATTTATGGTCACAGTCGCTACCTCCACCTCCTGTACTTGATGTTCATTTTCTAAATTCTGATACTCATTAGAGTCTAAAAAGAGTAAAATCAGGGTATGCTTTAGGGTTTTAGTGATATGCAGTTTGCAGATTGCTCATTAAGCCTGGTTTCAAAAAGCTAAGATGGTGATAGCCACAATGTTCAGCATGAGGTTTCAAAAACGGGACTTCACACTCCAGCTGGTGGCACTTTTCCCTTTTGAAATGACTAACAACTACATTCTGCATTAATTAGGGTAGACAAACCCTTACTTCCAATCGGTGCCCACACCCTGCATTTCACAGAAAAAAATTACGAAACCTGTAAGAGGTCTACTGTTGTTTTACTTCCAAGAACTGAGACAAACATGACCTTTCAACCGTGAGACGGGTAACTCCACCAGTCTGTTCCTCAACATTTGTCCTGTGGTAGTTTCTGCAGTAAACTCTAAAGCTTTACTTATTAAATACTATCTGTGGTTCAAACTCCTCCATCTGATTGATTGATGTTGATCCCCTCTTCTGCAACTGGGTTGTAACCGCTGTAAACAGTCATGTGGAATCTAAGCTAATAGGAAATTTCAAAAATTAAAACCTTGAACACCCTGGCACTGTTTGTGTCATGTCTTAGCATGCAGGTGAGCTTCCTAGTTGGTGAATGTAGTCATGCATGAATAGGATGCGATTAACATGAATCATCTAAAGCTGAATAAGCAATAATATTGCCTAACATTGTATCAGACTATCCCATATTTCTTGGCCGCCTGTGCCTCAATTTTATTCCACAACTTAGACATCCACATTACTCACACCCTCATAACACATACATATAGGACCTTGGGGGTGGGCACGCTACATGGCATCCAGACAACCGTCTGTGTATACAACCTCACCTCGGACGCCGG